>JAOXXN010000065.1:1854272-1866403 GCA_026770055.1 Myrmophylax atrothorax | reverse complement strand
GCCGGAGAGTCCAAGGGAGGAACAGGAGCACGGCCGTCTGGCCGGAGGGTCCCAGGGAGGAGAAGCACGGCCGTCTGGCGGCTGCCCCGGCCCCGCTCGGGGCCCCGCTCGGCTGCTCTGGCGGCGCTGGCCCCGAGCCCGGCGCAACCCTCAGCCAAAGCTCTCCAGCTCGCACAGCCCAGGGTGCTGCTCCCTCGCTCCCTGCCGCACTGAGGGGCCTGGGAGCAGATGGCAGGCACTGCCACTCTGCAATGTGGCGCTTCGGCTTCAAACTTACACAGCTTTTTTGTGCCCTGTTACCTACTCAGCTAGTAAAACTACGCTGTGGTAGCTCAATTATCAGTTTCTTTGGAGGCACTTTTTTTTTGGTCAAGGAAGTGTGTGTTCTCATTTTTGGCCCTGGTTTCTTTTCCATGCTGTGGCAGCCTCATTCCTCGGAGGTAGAGTAGTTTTTGTCTGTTCCAGGCACGGAAAGAAGATCCATTTCCCTGACCCTTGGGGTGCAACAGAAGGGGTGCACTGGGCGCTGTCTGGTGCCTTGGCTAATTAAGAAGAGAGTAAATGCTCTCAAATTATTGCCGTTACCAAAAAGAACTGATCAAACATTTTATTTTGCATTAAGCACCAGTTCCTTCCCTCAGCAGTCTGGTTTCTTCAGCGTACCGGAGAAAAAGCTTTCATGGCCAGAGGTCTGTGGGATGCCAGAGTTTCAGTGGGGAAGTGTTAGAAAGGAGAAACAGTTTCTTTCTATTCATCAGCTCAGAGATCCAGGGTAAAAATTTCATTCAAGCTTTTGGCAAAATTCCCACTAATTTCAGTGGGACAGGAGTTTCACACACAGCCTGTACTTATTAGGTTATTACTCAGCATGTACTCATTTAGAATGGATTGTAGTTTCATGATAGCCTGTAATTGGAAAGAGTGTTAGGAGAAAAGTAGAAGATTTATTTTGGTTTATTTTTACTAAAAGGAAAACAAAAATCACTTTTTCTTTCCAGCTGCTATATGAGATCAGTTTGATTAACTTGGTAGATGTGAAGTTTGCAGCAGCATTTGTTGAAGAAGGTCCTTCTCAAAACGGTACAGATTATGTGAGTAAAGCTGTCCTTTGTTGGGTGAGTTATTCTGAAGGCAGCTTCCCAAACATTAAATTTGATAAACTATTAGGCTTTGGTTTTTATCATGTAAAACATGTAACTGTGGGTTTCCTGTATGATAAAATGAAATGTAGAATTTTCCCAAGTCTTATGATGATGTGAACGTGGGCCTGTGCCAGAAAATGTTTCAGGACCATAATATGTGAAACATCATGTGTTGACCTATCAATATAAAGATATATTAACATGGTTATCTGGAGCATACATGCATGTAGTGCAATGAAAATACAAACAAAATATGAAACATATATGATGACTGGAGAAAAATAATAACACAAATAATGAAAAAATATAAGATTTGCTGAATCCAGCATCATAGGTTAGATCTGATATTACCATTATTTTAATTTTTAATGCCTTTTATGCATAAACGAAATGCCTTTGCTGTTCACACAATGCTCTTCTTGAGAAATCCAACACAAAGTACATAAATAAAAATAAGGTTAATTTAAATAAGAGAATATCACTGTATCTTTGGGACAACTACTAAAAAAAAATGAAGCAAAGAGTATATGCTTGTCAAACATGCAGTACAAATAAATAATTTAGGTGAAAATGGATGACTAGAAACAACAAAGAGATGACCCAGTAATGAAGGGCCAAAGGGTGGTTGTTACATCTGATGTACTTCATTGTATATTGTAAGTAATTGCTATCCATAAAAATTTCCATGGTTTTTGTAGAATAAAAAGAGACAGTGTGACAGGCAACACCAGTAGCAACCAACAGCAAGTACAAATCCTGGGCAACTGTCATTATGCTGCTGTTGACTTCACATCCCAAACTGTGTGATAACTTTGACCTGTGTAGCTGTTATGGAATCAACGTCTGTTAAAGTAACTGTATTTTTCACTTATCAAAGGAAAACATTCACCATGTGCAGATTTATGTCTTAGAAAACTGAACAGACTATTATTTACTTCTCCTTAGTACTCTGGTGTTTTCTATTTAAAGGGGAAATATGAAGATATGTGCTTCAGTTAGACAATAATGAATAATTAGAACATTACCCTAGAGGAGTAGAATAGAAATTTTGATCTGATGTACCTAAACAATTTCAGCATATAGAACTAACTGAAAGTAGAAGTTCCTTTTGTAGTATTAAAAAAAGACCTCAGTGTTTTGACCATGAATAAACAGCAGTTGACGCAGGAAAAAAGAATTGGTACGGCTTTTCAGGTTTTTAATTGTTTTCATTTCTTTTCTTGTTTAAAGCTCTGGTTTCAAAATCTTTTCTTTCTGTATTTCTACCAGGACCTCTTTACTTGTGCTGTATAAATAGGATCACAACATCTTGGTGTTAGCAGACAGCAAAATTTTCCTTTACTGTGGAGTATCAAGCTGCTTCTTCCTGCCTAGTGAATGCCATTTCAAATTGTCTTTTTCCATGCAGTTTCTACATGTTAAGACTTACATTTTATGGAGTTTAACCTCCAGAAGAATGAGCACCAGAGTTACATCTAAATTTGAGTTTTCTCAAACCATAAAACAGCTCAGCAGTGCAAGGGAAAAATGACTTTTGGTAATTGCATGCTTGCCTCTTCTGTTTGAAACCACTTCAGTGGAGGAACTGCAGTGTGTGCACAAGTACCCTGAGGTTTACATACACTGTACATACAGACAGTTGTTATGATGAGGGAAAGTGTAGGAAAAACTGGGCAAGGACTGGGGAACAATAACACCTGTAATATTTTCCTTTTATAATGTAATTTAGTGGCAGGAGGTTTTGGAAATGTATTAATATTGTTCAAAAAATATATATATAATGTATGTGTTGAAAATATTTGCTTTGCATGATGGTTTACTTGTCCTGTAAGCAAGAGTGTTCATAGTTATTGTTAAAAGTACTGCTATTATTCCATAAAAATAGTTTATGAGTGAAAAGTAACGATTTTATCTGCTAAAGAAGCAAGTGATCCAGAGTAAATATTGTCAATTAATATATTTTTATTGTATAAAGAAACTTGTGTCTGTTTTTGTGGTTATTTTCTGCTTTGGAAGTGGGTAACAAAGTGGTATTTTAGGGAAAATAATATTTGCAAAAATAATGTCCTCTTGCTTTCACTAGTCAGAATCCAAAACACAGCATACTGTGCTCAGATCTCACAATACTAAAACATGTTTTCTTTCATTGAACTCCAATATTTAATATTCCTGAGAGGGCATATTAGTTTAAGGGTTTCCAAGGAAGAAATACTGCAACCCATGTGGGCAAATTTTGAAGTTCCCATTTGTTGTGACATAATTTTTGTCATTTATAATGGGAATATTCTGATACTTATATGAACAGGAAAGGAAAATGAGGGCTTGATCTCATCCAATTCCTTTCTTGCTTCATTTTGATCTTCAATACTGCTCTTAGTGTAGTTACACTCAAGCTGATTTGGATCTTCCAAAGACTGGATAAAATTGGATTGTTTGATCTTCATATGGGTGAATATTCCATCTAGGCTTTTGGCCTATGGTATAAAGTAATTTTGTGCCATTAATAGTAGCCTTAAATCAAAAGTTGGAGGATTTTGTTCTCATTGTTTGTAATGGTTTTATGCAAACCAACCCTTTCTTTTCTGACTTATGAGGTAATTTAAGGTTCATTTTGTGGGAAGGAAGGTTAGCACAGACCCTGTGCTAGTGCCGTGTAGTGTGGCTGAAATACCTGCTGTACTTCACCATGATCCTGTCCTGCAGCACTTGACACATTTCCCTTCTGATCCTGGCTTGGGCAAAGATTAACTGAGCTGAATTATGAAATAATGTCATAGTTTGCAGAAATAAGATGAAAGTATTAAGACATTTTCATAAGGTATTTTACAACTTCGATCAAGCTGTTGTAGGCTTTGCTTTTTTCAACTCTGTACAGTCAATTAGTACTAATTTAAAGTAGTTGAAAGACCAGAGCAAAAAGATAACATTTTAACTACATTTATCATATTTCTGTTTCAGAAATTGTTTCCCTCCCTACGCAAAAAAGCTGTTAAAATATTGAAGGGAAGCAAAGCTCTGGACAACTTGTATTTGCCCATAACATTCGACTGCAATCAGCAATGGTATCAAGAAGGTCAAGACTTCAAGATTGTTTTACACATCAAACAAAGTCAGTTCAGAGCTGTGATGGAGTATCAGATGTTTAGACAGCTACAAATCAAGCAGTACAGACAATTTCTGTCTTATATCACCATCCAAGAGAAACAGAGCTGAAAGTGATCCCACAGGTCAACCAAGGTAATCAAAGCTCTTCTCTGCTGCTTTTAATCAAGAATTCTGTGGTTCAGTCACCTTGTAATGATGATTCAGTTGATATTCTAAAAGAGACCTTGCAAATCTTAGCAAATCTTAATTCTTATTAAGATTTCTTGACCTAGCAATTTCTCAGAGTTTATAGTTTTTAAAACCATATTAATTCCATCAAACTTTTCTCGAAGACACAGTTACAACAAATCAGGCTGCCCAGTTTGCTGTACAAATTTTTATGACTTAACAAGAGCCAGGTAATATCCAACAAGTTGACCCATCTGTGAAGAAGAGTGTGATCCTCCATAATTAATCCAAAATTAATTGAATCTGTCTGTCTGGGAAATCCAAGAGAGCAATTGGATTTTGCAATGTACCATAAAGGTGATTAAAGACAAGACTTGGTGAACAAAGGTGTACTGTAATGTGTTCAATTTACATCTCCTCATCAAAAGCTTTTCCTTGTTTGTGTCTTCTGTTTTGAGGAAGGAAACTCCTGTAAACTGAGATGATTGGAGTTATCATGGTGTCCCCTCCTTTGTGTCCAGACATGAACTCAAATAGGATATAAATGCCTCTAGTTTTCTGTTTTGAAATTGTTTTCTGAAAGTGCTTTTCCCAAACCCCTTAAAATGTTTGTAATCACTAATTTTGTATAAGTGTATTTTAATATAATTGTCCCCTGGTGTTTGAATGTCTTTAACTGTGGAGCCAAAAAGAAAACTTTTACTTTTGAAATGGCCACGTTCTGGCTTTCTTGTTATGTAGTTTAGTACTTGATACTGAGGTAGCTACACTGATTTAATAGCATGACTTGCATTAGAAATACGAAAAAGAAGACAAAAAGCTGTCATTTTTACACGGGCATTTTGCCTTTCAAGAAATGAACAAACTGCAAAATATGTCATTGTGGTGTAAGTGCAGTTCAGTGATAGTTTAAAGGAATGGGAAGATTTCCAAGTTGGTTTTATGGGAGAGGAACTCTCCTGTTAGGCCTCAAACCAGTTATGAGTTGTGCATGGGGAGCTCTTGTTGAAGAGTAGAAGAGAGACCTCATGTCACAAACGTTCTTGCTGAATTGCATTTTGTTACAAATCTGCTTTCCTCTCCTTTTTTCTTTTTAAAAATTGTCGTACTCTGTTATTATACAGAAGTTGTTTGTAGTATGAGGGTTTTAAAACTCTATTATGATGTTTTGAAATGGATTTTTAGTTTATTTCATTTTATTCTGGCATCTGTATTGAATATGTTTTGCTATCTGGGAAAGAGAAACAATTAACAATGAGCCCTACTCTGCAGTCACTGTACAGGCATAATTGCTGTCAATTTGATTGAAATTTTGCCTGAGAAAAGACTGTCACCAGTTCCTATTTTTTAAACTAGAACCAATAACCTACATACTGTGCACTGAAAGCACTCTTTAATTACAAGTTTTCTCAGAATCAGGTTTTTTTCACTGTATTTATTTGAGCTGATAAGTTTTGAAAAAGATTTTTAAAATTAGGTGATTTATTTTCTTGTGAAGCTTTTAAGAGATTTCATAAAAGGATTGGATAGCAACTACTTTCCACTATTTTAGTAGCTCTGAATAAACTCCATTTGGGACAGATTAAGTCTATTTTGTTTAGAAGAGTCCAATTTCTATGTATTTTCTATGTTTATGACTTACATGCTGTGAACTAAACTCTTACACTGTGGAGAATTTTAATGGCTGTACATTCAGATTGTCTTTTCACACAATTATTATAAAAGTTCTAAAAAAAGTAAAAAAAAATTGTATGATTACTTTAGTATCCTAAACTGGATTTGTTTTCCAACAAAATTAACTGTGCTGTCTTTTTCAAAACTCTGGCATATCTACAGAGCACTGGAAATATCCACAGTTATTAAACAGCAGCCAAATGTAATCAAAGTCCTAGCTTACAAAAATGGCACAGGAAAGATCTTTGCTGAAGTTTCCGTGTCCATAATTAATCCAGTAATCTTGAATACAGGTTTTCTTGCATGCATAAAGTTTCTCTGCAGCTTTTGCTTCAAACCCTAATGTAAGTCCTTTTTTCCCTTTAAATTAAGCTTATATCAAACTTTTCATCCTTTGTACAGTCTCTCTAAAATGCATGATGTTAAAAACACTTATAAATGCTAAATGAAAGAAGTTGCAGAATAAAGCACAGCATTATTTGACATTAAAAGGCAAGAGCACAATACTTTTAAACTATGATTTTCAAGGTTATGATTTCTAGTAACAGTCAATAAAATACTAAACTGCCTGCAGGGAAGTTAATACAGTCTGCAAACTAATTGAGACTGGATCTTTTACCAGATATTGGTGATGAAAGGAATATGTCTGTAATCAGCATTCCTTACCTCTTGCCTTCATTTAGCTGCTGGAGGAGTGCTCTGAGAAGCTGAGTCTGAACGTGGCTGCACAATGAGAGCTCTTGGCAGGCAGAACCCAAAGACTTACCCCATGATGCCGACGTTTAGATTTCAACTGGAGAAACCTTTCTGTGTCCATTCAAAGAAACAGAAACCACAAGAGGTAAAAACCAGCAAACAAAACTGAGCACCCCCAGCAAATGGCTGAAGGGGTGCAATTAAAAATTATTTTCATCCTGTCTTTTTGCATGGTTTAACAAAACTAATGTTTACTCATTTACAGCTCAGTAAGAGGATAATGTGCTTAATGAAAGAAAAATCTACTGACAGCCACATTTATTGCCCTTCATTAGCATTGGTACTTAATTTAATATAGATCTGAATAGACATTAGGGAGCCTGCAGGAGGTTAAATGGTGAAAATGTAAAGAGATTATTGAATTTACTGTTTAGTTTCAGTGACATCAAACTGACATAATTAATTAGGCTTATTCCACTAGCAAAAATAATCCAGAATCTAAGATTGGATTAATTGATGTAATTTTATTTTTTTAAAGTTTAATATAGCAATATGGAATATGTACTTTCCTACTTTATTAATTTTAGATTGTTTGGTAAGACCATTCTTAAAATTTTTCTTCTCTCCTTATCATTCTTTTACCAAAGTGGTAATAATTATGATTTAGTTTTTACCAGTGGTGAAAAATATTTCTGAATCCTCTACAGTTTAGATATGAATGTCATTTTGAGATTATGAAGTACCTTGTGAGATTTCTGCAGGAAATTTCTGGTAGCATTTTGTTACTGTCACTTACGTAGGGCTCAGCATTGAACAGAAGAGATCAAGTTGGTATTTTCTTAAACTATTAATTCAACCACCACTTGTGACAAAGAACGTTTAATTAATATAATCTTATATATGCTGCAAAGCAAAATTATTATTAGGGTAGTGTATGTGTAGGTAGGAATCTCCAATTCCAATGTGCAATTCCAATACAAAATGTAAAAATAAAATCAATTTTTAAACATAACATAAAAAATTCAATTTTTTATAATCTTATAGCAGTAAAATATGTGATAGGTTTTTCAAAAAATCAGGGATTACAAAGACAACCAAAACCAAATCCTTCACATAGTTTGCATATTTTATATATATATATATGTTTTATGTATTTTATATATTGATTACTTTACACTTTGGGGCAATATTTTTTCTCATGTACTTTAGAGACAAGCCTTTGGTTTTATTTTTCTACAGAATTTTTAAATGGCATTTGTTATCTTGGGAGGTATTAGTAGGCATATTTTATTGTTAAATTGTTCATTCAAAATGTCAAAATATTCAAATGGACTTGCACTAATTCTTTCACAGATTTATAACACTACAAATGCATTTCAAGAAGATATCCATATCATAATCATTACTGACTGTTTGGGTAAGAAAATTACTATTATATGGCTCTCTCTATAAACATAAAAATCTAATACTGATTAGTAGAGCCTTTATGATGTAAGTCCAGTAATTAAAGGTTTGTTTGCATATTCATGGGGGTATTTATGAAAGACACTTACATTTTAAGCCTGTGTCTTAAATAATCAATTTTATGTATTATAAGCTGGTTTTGGTAACACAAAAATCATTCTGAGAACAATTCAGGTGATCCAGTCACTAGAAGGGCTGTAATTAATGGCCTGTATAATCAGTAAAAGGCACAGATTACTGTTTTTATTCTTGCAAAAGTGTGTGATAAAACTGCTGTTTGTGCTGTCTGAATCATTTACCCAACCCTATTACTGCAGTGTTTTTCTAGGAGTGCTGCTGTTTGTTACAAAGTCTGCACTGGTACATATATTATAGTTCCTCCATGCACATGACTTGAGTGTTATGACAGATTTTCAAAGTCATTAAGCGAGTCTTTCTTTCTTTCTCTCTCTCATTTTCCTCCTGCAAGCCAAGTTCAAAACAAAAACTTCTGTGCTTTGTCTGCGTATCTTTGGCTGTGTTTCATTGTGACATGCACTGCTGTTCTTTTAGCACCAAAATGTTGGCACACATTGCTGAAAATTTCACACCATCTCTTGCTGGATCAGCAAGCTTAACCCACCAAAATCTGGTGTTGTTGAATGGTTTTTGACTGATAATCAATCTTTTTGCTGCTCGACAGTTGTTGCTGGGACACAGACTAGAGCAGGTGGCAGATGTGCCTTGTCTTTTGAGAAAAGAAAGAGTAGGTGAGCTTGGGCACAGAGTAACATATTGTGTGTCCATTAAAAGGGTAAGTATAACAGGAAAAAGTCACTGCTGTAAGTAGAAAAGCCACCAATACCAGAAAATAGGCCTTTTAACACCCCTGTTTACACGTTTAGTAGAACTGGAAAATGGCAGTTCGTGATGTAGAATTCATGTCATGTTCTCAAAAATCAGAACTGATGATAAAAACATTGATAAATTCTCTGTATAAGATTCCATAATACCTTTTTTTGCTTCACATTTTTTTATTTATATGTGTAATTACATTAAGGTGGTAATGTACAGATTTTTAAAAAGCTGCAATATATTGAAGATAGAGGTATAGAGAGGTATAGAGACAGACAGTACCTATTCTATAATTTATTTCTCTAGCCCAAGACTGGAGAGAGGGTGTAGAGTGGTATGACTTGTCAGTATAAACATACTGATGGCTGCATTTGAGTCCTTAACACACAGATAACAAGGTCAAATGTCAGTAGCAAATCTTTTTTGCATGGGAATGGAAGATCAGTGATATAATGTGAAGGCCTAACCCTGCCAATAGGTACAAGTGATTCCATGGAAATCAAGCAGATTTTTAACATGTGTGGTTAAACATAAATATTTGCAAGATCAACACCTTTGTAGAAATTTGTCTGTCAAGAACTGTGTAAATCACAAAGTCTGTCAGAACTGCATGGTCTTGCATATGCTTTCATTGCTTCAAGTGGCTAAATACCTGGACAAAATAAAATTCCCAGTGATGTTGATGTCTTGGTTTAATGGAATTATCCACCTTCTCATCTTTCTGACACAATGAAATGAACTCAAAGTTTGGATTAATGAATAAGCATTCAAACATAAGGTCACAAATTGCATGATCTGAGATAAAAATTCTTATATTCTTCTAATATAATTAAATTTCTATAATAAATACATGTGACATATCAGTTACAGGGTGCCATTCCAAAAGGGATTTAGTAAACAAAAACCTATCAAATCTCAAGCATTTAAAGCATATTTTTGGAGGCACTGTTGTGGAACAAGTGTGGTGCAGGCCTGTGCCAAAGAGCTGATTCTCTGTACTGTTGTTCCTCTGTGCAATTTGGTGATGGCCAGTGGTCATATTTAATTAATTATTCTGTGGAAACCTGGAGAATACATTTTCAGTGTCTGTTTGCAGACATTTGTGTATTTAGCAGTTACTGAATTTCAAAACATAGAGGGTGTTCTTATTTATTCTTCTAATAGCCTATGTTTCTCCTGCCAGCTTTTATTGTACCTCCAGACCTCTTTAAAGTTGAATTTTGTGTGTCCTCAGTGCACTGTTTCATACTTGCTTCATTAGTGCCAATTTCTTAAATTGATACTGATTTATTTCTATTGAATTTAATTGCAGTGACTTCAGCAACCTTGCCTAATAAAATAATCAATTGGTTATCACTCCTTCATAAAAAAATATGCATTTTATTAGTCATGCTATTGTGGGAAAAATTACTTCTGTGCTTTCTCTGCCACTCAGTTTCTGTGTTTGCCCTTTACTTTGATCTTGCTTCAGAGTGTGACTCCATTTAAACCAGGACATCTTTTCTACAAGGAGTGTCAGTGAAGTGATGGATTCTTACCATTCTAACCATTGACCAATTTGGAAATGTTCTAATTCCAAGCAGCATTCTAAATAATGTGTCTTTTTCTTATCAGCACATTAAAATTAATGTTGTCACATTTTGTTTTTCAGAAAAAACAAATCTTCTCTATGAACTTAGTACTTTTCATTACCAATTTTTCTGTAATTCCTGTATTATATGGTATTATTTCAGCGCATTTGTACTGAAATTTTGATCTGGAAAAGGAATATGCTCTAAATATTCATAAAATATGTAGAAATATGTAACTCGTATTGTGAGCCTATCCTTCTTATAGGCTGAAGATCTCAACATCTGCAATAGAAGTGTGTTGTAAGCTACAGAAGTTTTCTCTTGAATCATCATATAAGAAAATAGAATTGATTAGTTGGAAAGTAGCTTGATCATATCCTGAAAGATAAAATAACAAAACCTTGTTCTTTGAGAAGGATGCCAGAAACACCTTGATTGCATTTTAAGGGTTTCTGACAGAAAACTGGTTTTACTATTTTACTATGGAAAAGTTAGATTCAAATTATTATTACAGAGTCTTGCAAGCTTTTTCTGTTGTGAATACCTTTTTGAAATCTGAACTAGGCCCATTTATGAGTTATTTTGAAACCCTTCACAATACTGAAGTCTCCCTCCTACCCAGTCAGTGACATTGAAGTCTTTTCTTTTAGTACAAAAGTCTAGTGGTAAAATCCCACCTTTAATATGCTGTGTCTTTTCCTTCTTTAGGTTTTTCACTTTGCAAACTCTACTACTTTGGCATGAGAATCAAAGGTACGTGTTGTGTTCCCTCAAGAGCTTCCACAGCAGATTTTGATAAATATGTTCTCCCAGACAACATATATGAGACCTTATTGATGGCCCAACAATCATTGCATATGTGTGTTCTCAGGCTTTAACTTTCTTTCTTGATCTTCACCTTCACTCACCTTTGGTGAGAAAACTTTGTGATACTTTAGCTCAATGATTTAATGGTTTGCAAAGTCATTTTCCACCATGGTTTGACCACATGCTTGATTTCTGGGAGTAAGCATGACAACTTAACTAGATGTTGGTAAACTGACAGTCAAAAGTGATAATACATTTAAATACACAGACACACACACACACACACACAAACACACACACATGTATAAATAATGCCAAATAAGACAAGTTGGTCAGGGTAAAAAAATCACCAGAGGGAATATTTAGTATGTAATAGTTTGGGAACTTTTTTACAATTAAAAAGCTAAATTCAAAATTTATGTAAGCATGAGATTAATTCTACAAATGGAATAGTTCAGACAACCAGTAAACACCCATTATAATGTACTGCTAAATGGAAATGACTAAACCCTTTATATGCAGCTTCTGCTTTTTCACCTGATTATTTGAAATGATAGCATCTACTACATTCCCCATAATATATGTATGTGTGTATATATATATATACACACACATATATATGTGTGTGTTTGTATGTAAACAAAATGCCCTATATTTTACCCTTTTACCC
>JAOXXN010000065.1:1836421-1854172 GCA_026770055.1 Myrmophylax atrothorax | reverse complement strand
GACCCGCTCCAGCACCTCAATATCCTTCCTGAACTGAGGGGCCCAGAACTGAACACAATACTCAAGGTGTGGCCTCATCTGCATGTTGTCCTCAGAAAGTCAGCTGAAGTTCAAAGAATATTTAGTATGAAGCAGTGCAGGGGTACGGGACAATCTGTACTGCTATAAAAAAGGGCCATGTCACCTTCTTCCATTCTACCTCTACTCAAGTCTGTGCTGAACATATGAGAGAAACAGGTTTAGGGTTTTTTTTTGTCAAGAGGACTTAGTGTTGACTTCTAGGTAAAACAGGCAGAAGCATGAGTCACCAGCCCACAGGATAAGCACAAGATAGAGGAAAACTTGGGGAAAAATTTAAAGGAAATTATTTGTTTGAAAGAAGATTTAAAAGAGAAGAGAAATTGTCTATCTGTGAAAGCAGGAAAGCATTCATTGAGTATGTGTGTGCAGCTCCATTTTGTAATCAAGGAAAACAGTGACCTTACCAAATAGGTATTGGATAGAATGGATTTTGTGTAATGTTAGGCACTCTTCTGAGCACTGTTAGGTGAAGGAGTTTGGCTGGTCTGGTCATCTGCCCTTCCTTTGTCAGTGGAGAAAAACAGGCACCGCTGTGGTGATTCACATTGCATGGTGTCTCTCTTCATTGTTAAAAAGAAGCCTCCACATGGGTGGTAGGGCAACAGTGTTCAGGCTTATGATAGTATTCTCTACAGATACCTCCAAAGTCCTCATTCTTGAAGGACCTTTATAATACTACCTATACTATCTATGAACTGCAGGTAATGTCTTAGTGTACTGCCTGCTTCTGCTAGGTAAACATTTCTTGTGGAATAAGATCATTCATCTGAGATAGAAAAGTTTCTTTTAGTAACTGTTATAGTTACTCTGGTTGCAGTATCATGAGATCACCCACATGAAGAAAATGTTTATTGGATTGTTTGAGTGATTGCTTCCTTTGCTGTATTTTGGCAAAGCTTTTGGGCAATGGAAGAAGTAAATGGACCAAAAAAAGTCTTATTCACTTCCCCACCCACATTGTCAGCCATGATTATATCAGCCGTGATATAATAACACATGTTAAAACATTCTGTAAGTCAGGAAGAATTTTAATGGGTGATAATGGTGGAAGCTTATAGTGTAGCTTGTGACTGATTTTGCAATGGTTGTGGAAAGTGCAGGGGATGGCTCAGGGAACCAAGTATGGGCTCTGGATTATTTCAGCAGCCAACACAAAATAGCAGTGGTTTACAGTCCAATAACTGTGTAGTGATTTATCTGCCATAGTGTGAGTGACAGAAGAGCGCAGCCATATCTAGTCACCTTGTAGGGGAGGCAAAAGGCTGGACACATAGGAAAGCCAACCTTCCCACAGAGCTGGTGCCTGGCTGGAGTTTGATCTTGCTGGGACATTGAGAAGATTGAGCGGTTTATTGAGGAATATGGCTGAGTAACATTTACACGGTACTAAGAAGATATGAAGAACTGTAAGAGTGTTGCCTTGGTTGTTTTGCGTATGTTGGTGAATCTAAAAGACTGTGAATCCTGCTGCTAATCTGATATCTCTATTTGCAAATAAAGCTCAGCTTTCAACAGTACCCTCAGTAGCAGAATATTTATTTAGTTTATTACAAGAGACATTGCTATTTGCTTTTCTCACTGTTTGTACAGATCTGGTTGTAAGAGGAAACCTTTCCATGATATTCATCATATTGTTTTTTGAACTAATTTTAGAATGGTTTCTCAGTTACAGCTTGGCTTTCTTTTCTTTTTCCATTCAATTATGAAATGTCTGAAGACCAGCCCTCAATCCTCTACATTGCAGGTTGGCAAAAAGCCCTTACACAGAAAGGACCTCCCCTGATTTTGAGTGCTCTTCCTATGGGACAAGAGATGGGATATTGCTATGGCTGTTGCAGTTAGATCCTTGGCTGCAGGCTGCCTCTCTGCTGCCCTGAACAGCACTGGAGACATGGTGCTGGAGGACTGGCTGTCTGCTGGGAGATCTCTCTCTCTCCGATGTATCAGAGGTTCTGGGAGAAGATTCATGAGCAAGTGGTTCAACTGCTGAAGTTCAGACACCCAGGTTGGGAAACTTACCCCTCTGGTCTTTCTTCAAAGTCAGGGAAGAGAAATAGGTCCTCTGAGTCACCTCCAGAGGAATTTGTTCCCTTCCAAGTACTAGGCAGCATGCTTTTCGCAAGGAGATGGTATCTTAAACAACTAATTTCACCTCTTAGACTTAGTGGAATCAATAGCCCATGTATGTACCTGCAAGCTGGATTTTGTGCCCTGAACCAGAAAATTCACATAATTCAGATCTAAATGACAATGACGAAAGAAGCAGTTTGTTGGGATGCTGAGTTGTATGTATACTGTTATTACTCTAACTTTTATTATCTTCATGGGTCCCCAGTCAGTTCCACAGGGTGGCCAGGGGAGATAGAAAGCAACTGCAAAGAAAGCAGATGTGGTGTGATCAGGTGCTACTGGTGTTTATCTGAATTTCATTTAACAACAAAATCTCTAGAAGTCATATGCATCAGAACTCCTGGAGGCATTGAACTTACAGCAGTTCAAGAGCTATTCTGTGTTAAGAATATCTCTCTTTAGATGATGGACTTCTTTTTCCCCTGCTTTGAAGATACATATGGGGAAGAGAAGATTAGGACTAGTTGTAGAGCATTAGAAATGCACTCTAGTTTTTGTCAGTGGGATCCTAAGCCTGTGTACTAAAAAGCTGTTAAGTGCTTCCTTTCCCACTTTACAATTAAATGTCCTTAATGCGACCTCCACTCCTGTGGTGCTGACAGAGGTCCTTGTCTGACATCTTTCCATCTATTTCTGTGGAAGGAAGATGTTGGAGGGTACGTCTGTTCCAGCGAATGGAGCACAGTACTGAGATTCCTCAGCTATTGGGGACACTCCCAAGCCATGTGGACTTACCAGTTCAAGTCCTAAATCATGCTGACTGAAGTCATGTAACAGTGCATCTGAAACAAGGTTTGTGAAACTGAGTGCAGTGTCAGATGAGTGCAGACTGCTTTGGGTCCTGAGCAGTGTAATATCCAGATACATTCCTTCCACCTTCACAGAACTTCTGTGAAGAAAATTAACTCTCTTCCAGCTGAAACCAGGGCAGGTTTACATTAGGGTGTTCTCTGTAGCATTTCTAGCTCCTTTAAGTCTCTGATTGAAAATTTTTTGTGGTTATGCAGCGTATCACATCCCTAACAGACTGGATAATCTGGCCCTCAGTGTCAGGGAGAAATCGGAATTTGACCCTTGCATGAGTGGTCATGTGGAGATCATCCCTCTCACTGATGAGGATATTCCACATATTCTGCTTTGTGTTTTCTAGTCCCTCCTTGTCACCTCCTTTTCTCATCACACAAGAACAGGTTTGTGACTGAGAGTAATTTTTTTCCCCTGTGGGGAAAAGAAAAATCTAGAATCAGTCTATAAATAGCTGAATCTGATTGCCCTCATGAAAATAGGCTTTGAGTGTGTATATATATATATACACACATATATATATGTGTGTGTTTGTATGTAAACAAAATGCCCTATATTTTACCCTTTTACCCTCTGGAAGGACTTTGTTTCCTGTTATACTTTGGTTTAGGGAGCAAAGAGTCAGATGATACTGTATTAGTTAGGTCAGTGTCAGTACTGTGTTTGAGGGAATGCAAACTCTGATGCTTTTCCCAGAATCCACCTGAATTTAAAGGCAATTTCCTTCACCAACTTCTGCATTAGGCTCAGGCTATAAAATGTCTGGATATGACAGGCTGTCTTTCTGTGTATTTGTATGATACCACCATCAGTGGGAATATAGTCATGATAAAAGAACATGGAAACAATAAGGTACAGCCAAAACAATGTAAATTAAATGTTAGAAGTACTGCTCTACTTAATTAGAAGTTGAACTTGTGCTAACACCTCCCCAACAGTATCGAATTCAGGGTAAATTTTGAGACATCCCCATGTGTACAAAGAGTCAGGAGTTGTAAGAAAGTTTTGTCCATACTTTTCACATAAGACCAGATGAGGAACTTGGCCTGTAGAACCTTTGTCACAGTCCCTGTGTTTGCACTCAGCCAGAGGGTTTCAGTGACAAACCCTTCAAGAAATGCAAAACATTGAGAGCTGCATCCCCACTAATCTGTAGGTTGCAGTAATAATTTGTTTAAAATAATTTATGTTTACATCACTGACCACTGATATTAAAAACCCCTAAACCAAAAATGGGTGCCAGCTGTGCTGATTGGAGAAATCCATCCCAGTCCTGAACAAGACAGGCAGTCTCCCAACCGTTGTCATCCTGCATCCAGTGGGCAGAAGTTCAAGAGAAAAAGTGGAGAGGATTGGGGAAGGTAAACACAGAGCAGTGGTGACTAAGAGGCACTGTCTGTCTTTGCCAAAGGGAAGAAAATGGTTTGCACTGCAAACTATCAACTGATCAATGGAGTTTTGGATTGGCAGCCAAAAAGCCAGAGAGTTTTAACATTTCCCCCACTCTCTCTATGGTTTTATCATTCTGTGTTGTTGCTCTTCAAGGCTTGTCTTATTTGTTCTGTTTGGCATTGACACTTGTTTAATCCCCAAATAAGTTTGTGTTTACTTGAGTGTATATAAGGGAAGAATTCATACAAAATTGTGTGAGCAAATGTTAATTCCTTATTTTTAGCTCTTTCAAAACCAGATTTTTTGAATTCTTCAAACAATTTTCATTGTTTCTGGACTGCTCAAATATAATAATAGGAATTTTTTCTCAGTTTTAGCATTAATTTCCTGTTTGGTGAGACATATTAGCAGTTTTAATTGCTAGCCATTTACCTATTTTCAATTATTACCTAAAGTAAAATGTAACTTCATTTTTTGAAAGGAATTATAGCATGATTTTTGCAAAGCCAAGTTTACATTTCTGATTCCTATCACGCAAAAACAGTGAAAAACACTGATCATTCATCAATCAACCTGAATTTTTATTTTTGTTTTGTGAAAAGTGTATAGAAGTATTTTCACGATCTGGGGGCCTTCTTTGGTTTTAAATGGGCACCAAGGCCATGACCTACTTTCCTTAGGAGTTCACAGAAAGGTCCAGGGTGAGGGGATGAAATATGTTGATTGGCAGAGAAGATGGGATGTTTGTGATTTTAATCAAATTCAGTATTCACACATACCTCAAATAATATGTCAGACTAGTTTTAGTGAGTTTAAAATCTAACGACAACTGCTGTCATTATTAGTTAAATACAGTCATTGTGCCTGTGGCAATAAACGATGACACTTCAGAACATGCAGAAACAAAAACTCTCAAGTATTTAAAAAAGTAAAAGGGAGTGACTGTAAACTTAGTTAAACACAGGAATGTGACCTGGGCATAACGTGTTTCCCAAATACAGAGGCATCTGGAATTTGAGCAGAGGACATGATTGAATGGAACATGTTGTGTTGTTATTACTAGCAATTACATTTTAGGAAACCTGGGCCTTTCTTCTTGTTTCTTAAATATATATCAGGGAGTCTCGTATTTATTACATTAACACTTCTTTGTGTTGCTACATATTTCAGATTTGTGTCTCTGTTACTGTTCTGTACCCTTTAAAATGTACACCTCAATTTTTCAGAATCTTAAAAAGTGAAAAGTATGTCCTGGTTTGAAAAGATGAAAATATTTTTTTCTAGACAGTATGTTTTAGATTCATGAAGTTATGGAGTTTGTTCATAGCATTGGTTGGTATTTATTTCTGTCAAGGTCAGGAAAGAGAAAGAAGTTAAAGCAAGATGTGTCTGAGTACATGGACATACTATAATATACACCATGCAATATGACTGTATTTGTAATAAAGTAATGTGCTAGCCCCTTTAAACCTATAACTTTATTCCTTTTTATTATTTGAAGAAAGTTTCCTACAACTCTATAAGTCTTATTTAAACAATGACAGTAAAAAGGAATTGTAGTTGAAAGGGGTGGATGCTGGGAGAATAAGAAGCTGAATTTTGAAATAAGTTCAGTAGAACAGGAAATGTCTGTAACATCCAAACTTGGGCTCAGATCATGGACAGTGCAGTCCTTAGACAGCGACTCAGGGGATCGCAAATGAGGATTTTAGTGCACTATGGGTTTATATTTTTATTCTACAAGTGCCATTCTTCATTCCTAATAGTGAAACTCTGCCATCGTATCATTAAAAAATGCTTTGCTGGAAGAAGGTATTTCTTAGCATATGAGTTTGAACTGCAATTCTGCTATCTAGAACTGATTAAGGATTTACAGCTGCTTTAACTAGCATTTGCTGTCACTGTGTGTTTGGGGGTAGGAGGGGGTTGCTTCCATTTAGGTAATATATTCTGTTTATCCACAGTTCTCAGTGTAATGTCAGTTTACTGAGTTACTCTTCACTTTCTGTACCAAATTATTGACTAGTGTCGTTGATCTTATTTAAATAACTTCATCATATAACATTAAGTATAATACCAAGCATATAATTTAATTTTTTTAAATTATGGTAAATTCTGGCATGAAAATTTGACAAAGAGACACATAAACAACTAAGTTACGATTCGTAAATTTGCATTATCAAGCACTTAGTGTTCTTAGTGGTTATCAAGGTACATTGTGGTTGGTAGTGCCTTGTACAACTGTCCTGCTACACAGTGGCAGATTACTGAGAGTCACAGAATAATTTGCCTTGAGAAGAACCTCTGCAGGTCACCCAGTCAAATCTTCGACTTGTGTTGGAGTAATGGTGGTAGAGCCTTGCAGATGATGTGAGTGTTTGACCAAAAGCAAGAAGGACTTACATGTCAAGCACCTTCTCTGTTTTTTTTCTTACTGTAGTTGATAGAGGATATCCTCTCTCCCCACAAACCTCGACAATCTTCTACTTTCCATTGCCCATATTTTCTCTCTTTCTGTTACTTCTCCTAGACACAAAAAGACATCAACTTATTTACTTATTTTTAGCAAGGCTAGAAATGTCCTTCCAATTTCCCATCAAATCACTTCTGTTCTAACTTCAATTATAGGACCAGAGGGAAGCATAGGGTAGGTCAAGAGAAGCAGCATTTACAACAGGCACTAAGAAGTCCTGAGGACAAGCAGGAAGCTGAAATCTCTTCTGATGCCTCAGCTGAAACACCTTGCTTAGACATTGTGTAATATGGGATTATAAAATCCTTACCCAAGTTCCAAGTAAGTGAACTTACCCAAGTTCACAATTTCACTCTCCTTGAAATTGTGAAATATGGAACTGAGTCTGTCAGTTTGAGAAGGTTATAGAATCTGACCTCCCTCTACCCAGGAAATGTAAACACTTGGCCACACTACAAATGAGACTTTTCCACCATTCTTCAGGTAATTTTTTGATTTAAATGCTTGTGTCTGTTTTACTTCATGATGACCTCTGTGCTATCAGTGTTTGTCTCTGTATTTAGTATATCTGAAGAAGGGAATTTTGCTTTGGAGACTCCTGGTTTGTGGGCCCCAAAAGACTGGTAGCTGCTCAATTTACGAAGTCGGGTAAGATCATGGTAGCAGAAGGATGCACAGAAGTGTCCATGGATAGCCAATTTCAGGTGGCAAGAGTAATTTATTTTTGAAAACAAGGGAAGACAAAGACACTCAAGCAACCTGATTTTATGTCTGTCCTGCTCTGAGATGGCAGAAGTTTATTCATTACCACATAGTGCCTGCCTTCCATGCACATAACAGCCTCATTGACATCTTGTTCATTCAAGGCAAGGAACAAAAAGTCATGATTTACATTTTTGGCCATGGAGATTCCTAGAGGGCTTATTCTACTGCGTGCTTGAAGCTTCCTTGCAGGCTTGTACTATAGAATACAGACAAGCTTGACCTTCAGAACAATTCTCCAGCCAGCCTTAAGGGGTACTGTGGATGTAACCTTAAAGGATGGACAAAATTTTTCTTTATCACATTCCTGGCAGCTGTAATCTTCCCAAATTCACCTTTAGGAGTCTACTTGCTCTTATCATTCAATGCCAAGCAATCTCTATGTTTCACCTTATGTCATCTTTTGTTTAAATCAGCTGCCACTTCTTTCTCAAGTACCACATGGCTCAGGAGGAAACCAAAGCACAGGTACTCAGTGTGGCACAGCTAGACTGAAAACATCCTCGTGCTGCTGTCAACAGACAGCTTGTAATACTTGCTTATATGGGAAATAACTATATAAATGAATACCCTACCAAACTAAATCAGTACCAAAAGGTACAGACTTAGATTAGATTTGCCAGTGCAGGTTAGAGCCCCTTCTTCCCAGGCTTAGTCACCTTCTGCAACTTCTTTGAAAACAGAGTATTTCAAAAATTTCCAAATGGCAGTCAGTGCATCCTTTCACTCACTGGTGTTGTTTAGTTGGGATCCTAAGATCTGTTTTCCAATGTTAGTAGAGATGTTTTGCAGCCACTCAAACTGTTCTTGCAGCCACATCTTTATTACAAGATCATTGCTTTCTTATAATAAGAAGCTTAATTCATGGATAAGTCGCATGAAGGTGTGACTCAAAATGGGTTGTTCTTGTGAATTCTGAGGTACATCTTCCTCATTACTGCAGTTTCATATGACTTGGAACCTGTATTGATGGCATGACCAGGAGGCAGTCAAGCCATACTGTATGCTGAGTAGAGAGGGTGTCTTATACAGTCAATCAAATTGATCTTTTCACATAAATGGAAGTAATTCATGTAAAAGACAACATCCATAAGAAAAATGTCTTCAAAAACTGTTGTTGTTCATGAGATGAGAAGGAATTGTTTTGTATAAGTGGTTGCTACATGACTGTGTCCTTGCAGAGAGAAGATTGCTTCAAGCTCTTCTGTGAGATCCTGTACAATTTTTTCAGGAGTCCCATTTCTAAAATGGGTTTAGTAAAATTTTCATGCTTTTTAAGTGAATAATAAGTCGATAATAGCAAACTTTCCCAATTGTTCAATAATAAGGACTGTGAAACACATGTAATTGTTAGTGCCATTTCCTACATTTCCTGAACTAGCATTGTTACATTCACCTGTGGCAGGTTAAGACCTAATGCTCTTCACACATCTGTATCCTACCTGGCATTTTTGTTGTTTTAAAAGTGCTGTGGAAAAGGCTGTGTTGAGCCCAAGAGACTACTCAGTACAACAGGCATGAGCAAAGTCATTTGGTGCTGGAACCTGATCATTGGCAATGGGAATGCTTAGATTTTTAGCTGAAGATTTTTACAAGTTCATACCAAGTGCACATGCCAGTTAGTTTATACAGCAATCACAGAATAACTTACTGACAACTTCAAGTGCATGTTTGTGCTGTTTCAAAAGCAAAGATAAGGCAGAATTCATCAATTCTACATCCAACAAGAAGGAGTCTGCAGAAGGGAGCAGAAAAATGAAACTATGCCTGTGTTACCAAGTTGTACAGTCCAGAGAAACAGACCTGTGGAAAGAAGCAGTTGTTGGTACAAAGGAAGTTGATGTCCACACTATACACATTACATGTCCACACTATACACATTTTGAAAGACATTACTCTGGGCTAGGTCTACTCTGCATTTTGGACTTATGGAAGTGCTTTAGGTACATCTCTGGAGCACAACTACTTGTTTAGTTTCATCCAAACGATATCTGTCTGCATGCTTTGAAGCTGCTCTGTGACATGAACAAAAGTGGAAGCATTAGGTGCCTCACTTAAAAATTGCAGTCTTTGTTTGAACTAATGTAGATGTATCCCTATGGAAGAAATCAAGCTGCAGTTTTTCAAGTGTGAATTTGTTATTGACTTACCTGGTGAGAAATAAATTTGGTTGCAACCCCCTTACTGGATTAATAATTCATAAACTCACATTCTCAGTCCTGGTAAGTTGCTGTAGCTGTCCTGAACTCAATAAAGTTATCTAGTTTACCTTCACTGAAGATCTAACCCGTGGACATGAGAATCCAGTGTGAACTTCCATAGGTGACAGACACTGAGGACATTTAGCTGGGAAATTAAACCATGGTTTAATGACAGACTATATTTTTTTTTCAAATTCATTGCCAATATCAATGCTGATGAGAAGATTAATTTTCTTTTGTCTTAGAATTTAAATTGCTATCAAAGGCTCAGCCATTTATACTTTAGTGGATTTAGAGACATTTATTAGCATAATCAACACATCCTTTATATTTTATAATAATGTAGCCTCATGATATAAAGACTTGTGAATTGAAACCAATTTTTCAAAAGAACTGTCATGCATCTAACGTAATCCAACTGTAATAATAGCAGTGTGAGGCTTACACTTTCAAAATTATGTGTATAGACACATTCCATTAACATTAATGACAGTTACAAGGCTAAGGATCAAATTTTTCCTGAGTTAATCCTCTAACTCCCACTGATTTTAGTGATCTTAGATTACTAAATAATTTTTAAAGGCCTTCAGCCCCTAAGTTTTTAAATATATCCAGCTCAGACAGAATTGTTACCAGTCCAATGATTGTGTTTATTGGCACAGTTTTGATCTGTAGCTGGATACCTACTGATTATATTTCTGCATGCAATGTGCAACAATCTCCTTTGGAGATTTAATTGTAAGTGCATTTTGTGCAGAGACAGTACACCATTTAGAGGTCATTTTCTAGTGTTTGGAAAAAGAAGAAAGCAAACAGTTCAAGTGAAATAAAAATGTCATTTATATGATGCAGTGTCAGATGTGAAATTCAAACAATGTACAAAAGGTTCAGACTTAATTTTTCTGAAGCAGAAGAAATGAGAGGCATTTCATTTTTGTAGGTGAGAAGTGAAATGTTCCTCTCTGCTCACTGATAGAGGCATGCTAAGGTGAATTTTAATTATGACTAAATTGTGGTATTACTCTTTCATACCCTGAACATCTGTTCCCTTCAGGAACGATGATTTATGCAGGCTATCACTGCAGACAGCTTGCTACAGCTTATGTCACGCTTAGGAGGAACCTGGTGGTAGCATTGCACAAAATACCAGCATCTAAGTGGAGACAGACCAGGGTGTATTTTTAAGGCAAGAGAGAAAGGGGAGCATGATGTGTCTGTTTTCAATTCTGAAGCCAAATATTGACTTTAATTTTGTTTTCTTTTTCCTCTCAGGCCATCTGTCATTAAGGAAGAAAGTATCTCAGAGGGTGAAGGGCCTGGTTCTTCATAGTGGTGTCGAGCAAAAGGAAACCAAACCTGTCATTGTCAACTGCAAGTAGAAAATTACTGAGAACATCTCTGTCAGAATTTTAGTGCCTAAGAACTGCACAGGGCAGGTTAACTATGAGACTGTTGCACCACAAAATCAAATTGAAAAGGTAACCTTTGTTCATTGACATATTTGAATGAATGCATCTCTGGAGTACCTTCATTCTCACTGTAGTTTTATTGCTTTTGTATAACTATAGATTATCCTTTTAAAAAAACAGCCAAAAAATTCCCTGAAATTACATAGCCTTGGAATTCAACAAAACAGGGATCATATGTATGTCCAGGTTAGATAAAGGGAATTTTACTTCTCCCTCTTTACTGAATTCCCCCTGCTCTTACCCTGCTTGTCTTTGCCTGGTAGCCACCTTGCTTCTGATCATGCCTATTTCTTCTTCTGCTTTTGTTAGTGCTACCTAATAGTATGTGATCTGAGGATGTATCACCAAGGAACACAGTTTCTAAGATTACTTGAGTTATGGGTTATGTATGTTATATGTGTTTGCAAATATGGCCAATTTTGATTCGGTTAAATATTATAAATATTCAGTAGTTAAAATGCTTGTTTTAAAAGTCTGGGATATATTTGAAATAAGTTTTTAAAAATAAATTTTAAACACTTTTCAAATTGATTAACAACAGGGAATACCTTGCAAAGACTTCCACTGTATGTAAGGAATTTTGAATGCCTGAAATATCAGCATTCAGTCCTCTCTGAATTACGGAATCCAGGTTTGGGATTTTCTTAAGTCTATAGCACAAAATGGTGATTGTAAGTCCCTTCTAACTGAACTATTCTATTCTATTCTATTCTATTCTATTCTATTCTATTCTATTCACTAGATTTTTCATCCACTAAAACAATACCCAGGAGACCTATATAACTATATCTGGCACAGTTAGTAAGAAGTTGTATGTCTGTCAGTTTTCTAATGTTGCCTTTGATAGATATCATTCCATATATTGCAATATAAAATTAATTTATTTCTGTCAACATTGGTGCTAATATATATGAAGATACTGCATTCAAATGTGAATAGCAAGACTTCAGCAGTAAATGTTCTTAGAACCTCTTGTCTAACTGGAACATTCCCAGTACTTTCAGCATGATGAGGACAATCACAACATACAGATTGAAGTGCACATCGGAGGACAAAAAGTTCAGCAGTAATTTTTGAACTTGACAGAATTACAGTGTTAATCAATCTGGGTTTTTTTTTTTTCCATGAGGATATCTTGTACCCTGTCCCTGGGGCACTTCTGCAGCTCCCTGGCCAGTGCAAGGGTTTTGCTCCACCCTTCAGTGAAACACATAGGGAAGGTGACATGCCAAAAATACACCAGCTAAAATTATCAAGTTAAACCACAACAAAAGGCCAACATCTTTAAAATAAATTGCAAATTGGTGTTTTGGGTATTAATGCAACAATAATGTAACAATATTTTAAAATTTTCAAAATGGTATTTCATCCAGTCAAGTGACTTAAAAAGAAAACTTATTTCTTGCCTGTAAATTGCAATCAAAGGCAAATTGCCATAAAATTACAATACTGCATCAGACTGGACTTTCACATAGTCCAGTATCCTGTCTTTGAGTGGATGTCTAAAGAAAAGTGGAAGAATAAAGGCAGTGTATGATACATGTGGTGCATACATTGATAATTTCCTAGGATACTGCCCTCACCTGGGGCAGGCCCAGTTATGGTGCAGTCACATCACCAATACATGAGAAGCAGAGCATTTTCTTCTTCCTTGAATACAAATATTATTTGTTACTTGAATGAAACATTATTCTTCCCCTTTGCAGTGTCATTCACTTGGTGTAATTTAAAGAAAACCATTGGAATGTTGGGATTTTCTATGTATAAGAAGCAAAATGCTCAGCAGATTGTTGCTACTGTCTGAAACGTGTGTTTGTTTCTCTCTAGTCAGTATTTCTTTTCAGACTTTTGCCTATTAATGAAAAAGTAGACCAGCTCTGCAGAGCTTTGTGAATTCACCAAACCTGGCGGTTGCTTGGCAGGAAAGTCTGAGGTGCAGCTGAAGGATGTTTGATTCGCTCTGTTCTCAAACCTAGACAGAAGTGATAACTCACTTCACTTATGCTAGATCTGTATCACTGAATGAATGAGAAAAAAAGCAGACACTGAACAATTGCTGTCTCTGTTTCAATTCTCAAATCAACCTGGATTTACCAGACTGTGCAACCTTCACCGTTTTCCTCCCATCCCCACTTAGTCACTGTACAGGAATAACTGCACACCTGCTATACAGCAATCAACATGGATTTACAGAAAACAGGATTTTTAAGTCATGGAAGGAAAATATATTTTCATGCTGAAAAGGCCTATCCTTATACAATTAAAACTGGAAAGAATGTTCTCTATGTTTGCAAAATTTGAAAGAAGAGATGAGATACATGGTGGGATTTGTCTTATTATTTTATTATGATTTATTTTATTATAATAATTTATATTATTATTATTATATTTATTTTGTTATAGTATGCAGCACTTTTTCTGTCCCACCAAAATTCAGAAAATCCTTAAAATTCTGTTTTGTTTAGATTTGAACCTGGTTTTCCCAAATCTACTTTAGGCAGTAATTTTCAGTTAGGAAACTGCCTAGAAAGGTAAGAGAAACCTTTAGTTGTAAAGGATTAGAAACTACAGTTCTTGGGGGTCCTTGATCCCATTGTAAGAAATTGTGATATCTTTGCATGTTTTTCCATCTTCTCTCTTGCATGAAAAGGTATTCTGAGTTAGAACTGGGTCAGAAACGTGGCATTTGGGCCTAAGCATGGCAAATACATGCAGAAATGGGCAAATGGAGAGGAATATCTGAATTTTAGCCATCTTAGGTGTTTTAAAGGACCTTTCAAAGAGTTCCATAATTGTGAGTATTAGAACGGCATTGAAGGTACTGTAATTACAGTTAAAATTTAAAAAAAGACAGAAAAAAAGAAAAGAACCCCAGAAAACTTTACTGATGGTGTATTCTCCTTGGTTTATTTTAAATTGTGTCTTTCTGGATAGACAACATCTCTCCTAAGTTTGGTGTGCAATGTCGGCTGTGGAATGTGAATTGTGTTGAGGTAAGAGATGCATTTTCCATGTTTGAACATTGTCTCGTTGCAGCTGAATGTGGGATTTTTAAAGCAGGACACATTTGTCTTAAAACTTACAAGACCTGTAAAATTTTTCTTCACACTTCGTGTTCTCTGTGAGCACCTTGACAAAGACAACTTAGGATATTACCTGACTGACCTGAAATGAGAATGATGGCTGAATAATGTCATTAGTATTTTCCTCTTGCCTCTTCTTTTCAACAGCTCCATGAACAATGAATTTCTCCTGGTCAAAGTATTGCCATTTCTGTCATCAAAAAGTAACTTGTGTGCTGTCTTTCTTAGACTTCCTTTCAAAGAATGACAGGTAATTTCACCTGCATCATTTCAGTGGCAGTTTCTGCTTTAATCACACAACTCCTATAGTGATGATTCACCTCTTTCATAATTTTGCATTCACTGAATAGCATTGCACAATATCAAACAGCTCTTGTATATGTTCTCAAGTATTATGATTCCTGGACAAGCTGGAGGGAGGTAAGCTAAATATTCAATAATCAATTCTTTTGAAGTAAGTGTAGCAAGCAAAGAGTATTTAAAAGAATGCTATCGAGAAGCACATGTTTTAAATTGACTGAGCTATATGACTTGATGTTATTCAATCTGAAAACCTGGTTCAGCATAAAATCGCAGCAGTGGGAGGATTCCCTCTAAAACAATATCTGCAATGCATGGCTAGGAAAAATCAGAACAATGTGGACATGGACAATAAGCATAATTTAGAATTTGATGATAGGCTTGAGGTATTCCTTGTTGTGATGGTGTACAACAGGCCAAAACATTGGTATTTTAGGGTGTGTTATTCTAAAGTTTTCTAAAGGTGTTTCTGCCTTTACTAGCAGATTTGAGACTTTTTATTAGAAGTTTTTTAGGATTAAACATTTTAACTGATAAAAATCCATGTATTTGGACGTTTAATGGGAATCAGAAGTTAAATTAAGGAGTTGTGACATTTCTAGAGTTTAGAGTTTAGAGTTAGCACTTATTTTTATTCAAAGCATGCATGCTCTAGTCAAAATATACTGTTAGCATAGAAGTGTAATAGGGAAAATCCAATCCCTCTCTCTCTGCAGCACCCAGTATAATCCAAGTGCAGGCCACACACTTCCCACTGCTGAGTCTTTTGCTGAAGTCACTGAGTAACTTCTAAGACATTGTTACATTATGTTGTTTTTCTACACACAAAAAATTTTGCACAACATAGTCATCTTTTTGTGTGGCTAAACTAATTAGATTTGATACCAGTTTTCTTTCTGTGTCTTACTTTGTAAAATCTTTGAAAAAGAACTTCCTGTTACATGTATGTGTACAGCATCTGAGGTGTAGATCCATTTTTCCCAAGTATTTAAATTTTCCTTTTTTATTTTATACTATTTCACTTGGTAAGAAGCACATTTTGTTAGATCTGCAAATATTTTTTTTTCCCTAGAAGATGACTTGGAATATGTGATTTCTTGCATTTCTAATAAATTTGCATATCTAGAGTGCTGTGCTTGAAAATGTGGAGTCATTGCTGGAAATCAAACGCTCACCAGCTGTACATTCTGTATTTTATGTGCAGTGTAGATTGCATTGCTTTTGTTCTTTAAGTGGTAAATGTTTTCTTTGTGGCTGTTTAGAGCCTGCTCATACTATGGCTTCTTTTCATTTACTTAATGTATTTGCTGAAGAATTACATTTTAATTATATGCAGTAACACCTTTCTTTTTTTAAGTTTTAAGATGATTGCAGACTCAGGATGAATCTTTCTTCTCCAGTGAGGCCCTAATACAACATATAAGGAGAAACAAACAGCAATAGGTGGTAAGTAGCACTTGTAGGACAGGCTTTCTGTTTACTGCACTGAGGATTTGAACTGAAAAGCTTATCTGGACTACTTTTTAATCATTTGTGTGAGTTAGTGCTCTTAGATTCAACTAGAAATGGCAAATAGTAAATAAGCTCATGAATAAAGCTGTCATTTTATGTAATTCTAGATTACTTTAGCATTTGCACAGTTTTAATCCATTTTTCAGTAATTATATTTTTTTTCTGTAGGTACTGCTTTAGTATGAGGGCTTTTTCTTACCATTTCAATGGAATCTCATACAGAGTTTCTCTCTTCTACCCTTGTATATGGTCTACAAATAAGACATCATTCTAACTGTTTAAGAAGGCTAAAAATTATTTCTTTGGGCTTTTCTTCAGGGCTATTTTTAGCAAATAGCTATATCCTTGTACTAAACATTTAATTAGGCATTTAAATATCTATCCCTATGACTTTTTTCCTTACTCCTGAATATATCTCTTTGTTATTCAGACCAAAGATTTTTAGCACATTCAAAATCTTCAGACTTTAGAAGTGCCTGTGTCTACAGATAATCCTCCCATCATGGGAGAAGTGTAAGTGAAGGATGCAGCATTTGTAAATCATTAAAAGGAGTCTTAAGTTCTTGGCGTTTTGCACCTCAAAAAATGTCTATGTAAGTAGTCTGCTTATTCTTCTTCTAGTCTTAACCACTTTCAGAGGAGCAAAGCAGATTTCAGCCCAGCTGAGAGCAGAGTTTTTCAGGGGTTTTTGACTCTCCTCACAAACCAGATAGCATTCCCTGGCCATGCTTTAGGAAGAAAGAAGGCTGTCATCATTTTGAGCATTTTCTTGTTATTTCAAAGTTTACAGCTACTTTCAGATCAAAGATATTAAAAGAAAATATTCTCAATTATTAAAAGAATAAAGGGAATGCTCATGAAATAGCTGTAATGAGAAGAGCACAACAACTTCAGCTAAATATTCCCCCAAACTCTCTGAGGAGAAACTGGATTTATACCCTGTCAGTATTGCTGAGAGGAGAACCTAGTGATATCTTCAGAGCCTTCCTACTGTCTGTGATGAAAATATTTCTCTCTTCAGTGGCATTTTCAGTTTATATTGCAAATGGCATCAATGGCACATTGGATAACAAGATATAGATTAAGCCTCATTTTCTTTAGTCACAGACTATGTAACCACACTTGCAGCATTGGTTTATAAGCATAAGCTACTACTAAAGTACTTCCTTCAAAACCAGCTTTGAAATGTAACCCAGTCATGATGAAACCCTAAACTTTCATTGTACTGTGGCAAAAGTATCTTTGATACCAATTACAAGACCTGTCTAAGAATCAACCCAGATATTTCTTTCTTGCACCTCATCTTAATGTTTAAATTCAGATTCAGCCTAGCATTTCTGTCCTCAGATGTAGAAGGTAATGAGCACAGCTTTTTTGACAGATCCAAGGAAGTTAACTGGCATTGATCCCACAGCTAGAGAAGTGTGTTTATTCTTAACCTAACTAGAATCCTGATTCTGAATGTAGGAGCACATTTCTGTGGAGTGTTTATCATTACTTTTCCCACAAAGACATAAGAATTGGCTCTATGCCTACTGTCAGGA
>JAOXXN010000065.1:1811673-1827495 GCA_026770055.1 Myrmophylax atrothorax | reverse complement strand
TCAATGTTATGTATTATTATATTTAGTATATAGTTTAGGAGAAATAAGGTGATATTTTTTATTAATCAGATGCTTTATTTTAGGAAATATAAGTAAGAAAACAGTGATCATGCTTAGCATAGTAACTTAAGTTCACTTATATGTGTAAGAATGTACATATTTTAAAGGATTTGGTAAGTACTTTGTAAAAACAGGAGACATACAGGTTTTGAAGGTAAAGTATTACCCAGAAATTAAACAGCCAGCTGGGAAGCTCAGACCTAAAAGTGCTGTCGGGGCCCAGAATTAAGAATGAGTGCCTGAGATCTGCTCCCAGGCTGTGTAGGAAGGGGGAGGAGAGGAGCGGGCCAAGTGTCAGTCACTCTGTTTATACAGCACCTCCTGCTGTCAGATCCATACAGAGAAATGAGAATTGACTTTGGGGAGGCTATTCCTGTCTGCTGCTAACAGTGGTCAGCAAGGGGAAATCAAGCAAAAAAACAAAAACAAAAATGAGAGAGCATGTGAAAGAGAAACAAGCAGAAAAGAAAAAAAGAAAAGCTTGTTTCAGAATGTTTCTGAGGCAGTGGAGTGATATATTAAAAAGTGAGAAATATCTTTACACTTTTTGTTGATAATTCTGCACTTTCAAAACAATGTTCCCTGTCACAAAAGCCACCAAACTGAAATCTATTACTTTACAGTGCCTTAAAATATAATAGTTACTCTTAAGTAAACACAAATATATATAGGGCATACAGGTATTTAGCAAATATAATGGCAATTTGTAGAAAAAACCAGACAATGCCGTTTCTAAATAGAAATTCACATGGAAGTCATTTATTGGCTAATTCTTGCTCTTTTCTGTGAAAAACATATAAAGACATTTCAGTAAATTAGATAATGTTAATCATTCCTCTGCTGGTTATCCATCAGAGTTCAGCTGGAAATTGTAAATGACAAGAAAAATTTAACAATTTCAGTGGATTTCAAATTCCTTCTGAAGGCAAATGATTCTTTATAATGAAAGCCTTGCATATAGACATATGCTCATATCACCATGTTGGCCATTTGTAACTTTTAATAGTCCAGGTTACGAGGATAAATGTCAGTACAGCTGTGACAGTTAACGGTCTACAAAAAATATACAATTAAAATATTTTAATAAATAAATAATATTAATAAACTGGATTAATAAACTGGATTAAGTGCTGAAATGAAAATTTTACAGCACAAGAATGTTAAATGTTTTGTGCAGTTAATGTGCCAAAAGCTTGTGTTATACTGAGTTATATTACTTCAAAGATAAGATGCAACATATAATTCAATGTAAAGTGTCCCTCTCTTAATTTTTCCAACCTTTTCTAGCTGAAGTTGTGTTAGTAGTGAACATAAATGAAGTAATTACAGTAACTGCAGGTTATGTCATGCTGTAGGTATAACAATTCTTACCATGATCTTACCATGGGGGTTTTTCACGTTGCCCTTTTTTTCTAAATAACTGAAACAAGTTTGTTTTTAAAGAGCACATTGTGATATGATACAGATACAAGATTAGGAGGCACTTTAACAGCAAACAGTATTTCCATCGAGTGGAAATACTCTCAGTTTGTCCTGTTGTGCTGAGGCCTGACAGTGTAATGCTGTGATGACTGTACAGAATTCACACCAATAAAACATCTAGCCAGTACTTGACAACATTAAATACAGTTTCTTGATTTCTATTTATCTCTGTGCTATTTTGACATTTGAATTACTTGTACTTACCTTTTCATGTGGATAAAAAAGAAATGGAAGGAAAAAAAAAGAACAATCTTTGATTCAGTGTTACTCTGCTAAGACTTTAGTCTGTCCTTTGAAATCAAATAGCACATGCAACTAATAATATGCTAACACACATACTGCCATAACAATATGCTAATGCATGTGCTTCCTTTAAAATCCATCTGGGCTTCAGTTTAAAATGCATGTATTGAATTAAAACAATCCATAGTTTGTGGTCCACACAGTGCACTGGTTGCACAGTGTTGTCTTTATAATCACTCTGTTGCTTCTTGCCCCAGACTGAGAGAGCGGTGAGGAGTTACTGTCTCTGCTGTGGGGTTTGTAGCCTTTCAAGAGCACAGTCAGTATTCCTCAACATTAATATAGATTAATATGGGGGAAGTAAAACAGGTAAAACCCAGAGAGTACTTGAGCTTTGGTTTTACTTTTTCTTTAAAAAAATGAGAAAATATATACGTATAAACACTAAACCAGAAACCTTTTATCTTTTCCCCTTAAACGCTTTCTAATTGCAATTCCGTGTGTGTATAATGAGCTATAAGCTTCCATAACATCCTGACAAAGCTTATATTGATGTTTTCATGCTGTGAATTCTGGGACTGTGAAATGCATTTTTCTAAAAAACCCCAAACCAAAAACCAAATAAACAAAAAAAGAAAGCAAAATTTAAACAATAGTTCTGTTAGAATTATTCTACTCTTAATGTTTCAGTTGCCAGCCTTTTGCCTTGCTATTTTAAACATTCTGTGTAGGTGTCTGTTGGAATTTCTGGGATCCCCAAAGATATCTGGAGGTTAAAATCAGTTAACTTTGTCTATAATGCATGCTGTTGGGTGAATATATGTAAGATATTTTTTTGCCTTTTTGTCCAGCCACTGCAGTTTCTATTAAAAATGCTTTTAGGGCAAAAAAGCATCCCCAAAATGAAATTGCTTTGAAGTGAGCTGTGATATGTAACAATAGAAACAGCACTCTATCTGATAGCCTGGGCTATAGTTGGCACTTTGGGAGATGGGGGATGTCCATCTCATTAGCATTCTCCCTCGGTAGTGGGGCTGTTGGTGGGGGTGTTGGAGCAGGAATGCCATTGTGCTGGGTCCCAGTGTTTGGGGACAAACACTGCTGTGGAGGGAACGTGTGAAAGGGCCATAGTACTGACAGTGAATGAGGGAGGCTGTGCTTTCTGTGTGCTTCAAGCAGGGAAGCTGTCACTCACAGGCCCTGCACAGCTAAACAGAGGCCAAAAGAGAGGGCTCAAATACCTTTTAAAATGATATTAATGATTTTTAAACATTTTCTGCATTTAGAGTTCTGCTTTATTCAAGCTGTTGATCTGTTCTTTACTAAATAATATAAAACTTTGCATGAACAGGTAAATAGGAGAATATCTCATGGCCACAGTAAAGATTTATTACTGAAAAAGTAAAAGTATTTGAGAATCATAAGTTTCTTTTAGCATATTTAAATGTTTTTGAGCATGTGTTACTCACAAGGGTTTAGCAAAATTTGAATGTGATAGTTAACAAATATAGCTGTTCCTGGGGTTTTATCCTGTGTGCCTTTATTTTTACTGGAAGTGTGTGATATGTGGGGATGAGGGGACAGAGCTGGGATGAGAAGTGACAGGAAATTGTGCTGAATGTTCATTAGTTTGATCTAGCAGAACTTACAGTAATAGTAATTAATCATTTGAACCACAGCAAATTACATTTCATTAAAGTAATGGACCTACTATGCAAAATACCCACAAGAAAACAAAAGAGAATAAAATTATTGACTGATTCTACTACTCGCCATTTTGGCTATGGGAACTCAAGCTTAAATGTACGATTTCAAAACTGCCTATGCAATAGTTTTGCTGCTAGAATTCTAAGCTACATCCATAAGCAACATAATTCATAAGCTTTTCCTCATTTTTCTATGCACATCCATGAAAACATTACTGACTTTTAAAAAACTGAAATACTGCCAATACCAGAACAAAGGAAAATCAAAGTCTATATTTATTTTATTTTCTTGTGTTGTTCTCTTGAAACTGCTGACCCAAGTAGTGGAGGTTGAACACCTCTGTGATGCACAAACAAAAATTTTTCTCCATAACTTTCCTTTTTTGAACTTTATGAGAAATGTATCTATCATTATTATCAATTGGTTTTCACAGATAACAGTAATTGCATTGCTCAGTAATAGTTTTAATGACTCATTTTGGGTTTTTCCACCATACAAATAAAATATAAACTAGTTTTTAGGGATAATCCTTTTGCTGGGGTTTTGCTTGGCAGAAACTAATAAAACAATACACTTTTATAAAGTATTTTTAAATCAGTATGTTTTTCCTATAATTTTTATGTCCATCCTTGTTTATTCAGTTGTCAGAAATTTATACCAGAGGACACCAACCCTGTTTATAATGCTGTTTTCAGAATGTTAGAATATACTGTGATAAACTCAACATAATAATTATTATGTATTATTTGAAAAAAACAAGAACTTCATCAAAATACTTAACTTGATTTCCCATTCAACTCACTCTTGTATTTGTGTTTTATGGGTTTTGAAAGTGTATTCTTAAATAACATGAGTATCACAACCTCTGTCCAGCAACACTCCCCCTCCCTTTCTCTTTTTTTAGACTTAAATCGTTTGCTTGCTCTTCCTTGCAGTTTCTGCTTTTCTAATTTTATATGACATTGACTCACACTGTTGAGGAGGTGTTAAGTACTTTTATTTCCTTCTTTATAGGTCACAGAAAAATAGATTTTTTTTGTCTGTTTGACCTGTATAGAGACCACTCATAAATAATCCCATGTTAAAGTGAACTTTGTGTCGAGCATCATTCCAGATGGAAACTGTAATATTTCACCCCAGCTTCCTATTAAAATAATATAAAAATAATGTTTTGGTAATTTTGGAATTGAAATAGAAGACTGCCCTCCTGATAGTTCAGCTAAGTGATTCTTACAATGGTGTATTGTTTATAGATTTGAGAGGGGCTTGAATATTTTTCCACAGCTGAGCTGCATTCTGGTTACCAGAAGTATTTTAGGAACCTTAAACTTGTGCCTTTTTCTAAGTGTCATGCCTTGAGCAGGCCTAACATCAGTTAAATGAAGTGAAAATTGCATTCTTGTCTTGATAGAGATGAAAATGGATTTCTGGTCATGAAATAGATGTAGTTGTCACTTTTTTAAAAAGGTGTCAGCAGTTTGCTTCAGCAAGTAAGGTGCCAATTCAGTATGACAGTAAACTTGTGATCTGAGCAATCAATAAAATGCTTCAATAACTTCTGCTTCATTACACTTATAATAAGAGGCTATAGATCTGTGGCACATAAAATGTTGATAAAGAGGATATGTAGGGACTCAGTGTGACATTTTGTTTTAGTAATACAGTAAGTGCAATGTTGCCATCTAGAGTTTGTGCATAGGTAATTATTCTGGAAGCAAAAGTTCCAGTGGAACACTGATGTTTCACAGCCCTGCTTACTTCCAACACTGAGTGGCATGTCTGTCTGTCTGTGTGGAACAGTTCCTTTACCTTGTCACAGAATTGGTTGGGCCAGGAAAAGGAACACAATTTGTAGCATTTTTATGCTTTTTTGTTTGGTAATGTGTAAGGACACGATTCCCCCTCCAGCCCAACCCATCATTTAAATGCATCTAAAACCCAATTATCCTCTAAATAGGTTTAGTTGTTCCCAGCTACCAACAGAAATCATAACATTGCAATGATTTGACACCTGTGAGGGGGATAACGGGAGATTTGTGGTCACAGGGAGTTAATGTTGTGATGTTTCACATTCTGACCAAGTGTTCTTTCACTTGATTTATGTCTTATGAGACCATAAATGGCTCCTGCTGATTTTTCATAAACATACATTGCAGGGAAATTGTCTCTGAGCTATTTATCTTGTAAGAAAATTATTTTGATATGTTAAATAGGGTTTTTTTCTCCTTTTAATATGGACAGCACCTGATTGATAGAACATATAAAGAGTTTCCGCTATGTGCCATAATGCATTTCAAATAAATAAAACTTAATTTGGATCTAGAGAGACTTTTGCTTCCCAGGGAAATTACTGGAAATTCTGAGTTCTTCTGAAATGTATTTTCAGAAAGATGTAGATCTGGCAGTTCTGTCTAGTGAGAATAAAGGATGGGCTTATCGAGTTCAGCAACCCAGCACTGTTTTGTTAAAAAGAAGTGCTTAAGACTAGCGAAGACTGGGTAACTCAAATCAGTTTTCTAAGGGAAATTACAGTGTGAGTAGTTGCACAGATATAGCATGTTTGTTGGGAGAATGGCTGATTAAATCTTCTCCTTTCTATAAGCAGAAAGAATGATACTACTTCTCGTTTTCCTTCTACTTCGGAATGTGACTTAGAAACAATTTGTCTTTTGAGCGTCAGAGGGTGGCTGCTCCTGTTTCCTCTCTCTGGTGAGGTGGATTTTGCTCTGATGGCACAGTCTGCTAACACTGTCCTGTACTTTATCCTCTTAATTTAATTGTTAATTTCTTCTGCACAGGTAATATAGAGATGGGAGTAAAAGGTGGAAATAAAGTAAATAAATACTTTATTTTCTGGATTGTTTTTCACCATGGACTTGCATTATTTTTTCCTTCTCCCTGTTTGAACATGAATGTTTGTTAGAGACATATGGTTTCCGCTAAAAAATGACGTATTAGTCAGAAGACCACAGATGGGGGATGATATTCTTTTGCAAATTAGAAATTAAGCGACCATTTGGGACTAATGAAGTTTTAATTACAGCAGGGTCCAACATCTTTGTCCAGTGCATTTGCCACTCATATTTGATTAAGCCTCACTGGCTAAAAACCAGGTCACCTTTGGAAGATGTTGTGTGCTGAGGTGCCTCCTGCATAATTAGGTGAATCCAAATAAGACATGGATTCTTCTGTGACAGCATGGTCACAAAAAGAAAAAGAATTTGTGCTTTCCATTTTATTATCAGTCTTGTCAAAGAGTTACTCAAAACATGTGTGGAAGAAATGTCTCTCTTCACTGAACTATGGTTTTGATTTTTTTTCTAGCATTTAGAGTTCACAGTCAGAAGACTTAGTTAAGACTTCCTGTCTTTGATGGCATACAAAACAATTTTGATCATCCAGGTTCTAAGGATGTGTCAGTGAGATGATTATGTTCCTGTATTTGACCTGTCTTTATGCACACTGAGATTATTTCAGTTAATCTCAGACTACCTGTCTTTCTGCAGGGATTGTGCAAGGTCAAACTACATCACGTTTGCCATGGACTGGAAATGAATAAATGTTCCCTGAACTAGATCAGTTGACAAAGAGTGGGTTGTTAAACAGAGTAAATTAAATGTGTGCTTGAGTCAAGGGGCACTAAGAGACTCTTCTATTATAACTAGGCTTATAGGAAATTCTGAGTTTCCAATTTTGTTCTAGTATTCTGCATTAAGAAATATGAGGTTTACCTGTTAATCAGTAGATTTCTTCAGATGCATTGTTCATAAGAGGTTTGTACACTCACAGAGCATTACACAGACAGGACTGAATCAAGATTAGTTTCAGAGGTATCCTCTTTAGGTAGGAAGACAGCTCAGTGTGGACTGCTGCCCCTATGAAGATGGGACTGCTCTGGCAGTCGTGTCCTGTCTGTTACCTACACCCAGCACTGACTTCTTCCCCTTACTGTGAGTTAAATGAAGTGCTGCACAGTTACTAGACTTACTCTTTGAGTTAGTTCTTCCACTGAGTTTATTAAAAGTTGTTAAACTAAAAAAGTAAAAACTCAGTTTAGAACTTTCTGAATATACTGAAGATAAATCATTGCATTTTGCAACTTTGAGAGTAATTACAGAATTCTACTGCTAAAGTCAGTGGAAGTAGACTTGACAGACTTTCTCTAAATTACTCAACCACCTACAGGTATTATTGCCAGGATTCTTTTGAAATGAGAATAAATTTTATGGAGTTACAACAGCAGAGTGAAAGGGTATGTCTGATAGATTCCCTGAACTGTTTCAACACCCACAGGTATTATTTGTAAGAAAACAATCATGCAGAGCCTTCAGCTGGTTAGAGAGGGCACAGCATTCCATCTTCACCTGACATGCTATCTGTTCTCTCCACATCCTGTGCCCCCTGCCTACCACCCACTCCTCCCAAAACAAAGCTCACCAAGAGAGTTTTGTGTGAATGGACAAGAATATGAATGTTTTTTAAAGGAATCTGAGCAGCATAGAAAACACATTGTTTGTGGGTGATGAAAAGGACTGAGGTGGGAGAAGAAAAACTGTCTTTAGGATTGATTAGTATTCTTCACATTCTTTCCTAATTAATCAGTATTATTCTTTAATTGTTAGACCCTTTCAAAGGTAATTATTTACTGGCTTAAAAGCTGAACATAAGAAAAAACCAAAACAAATCAAAAAGATGAAACTGAAGGTTTTATTTGCTTTATTTCTCTCTTTTTAATTTGATTTGCTTCAGACTTGCCAAGACTGGTTTGTCTTTTCAATTATTCTAAATAACTAAGTCCTGAAATATTCGGTGTGGACCCTTCACATTTCATAAACTTTACCTAATGGGTTTTACATGAGGACTTTAAGTCTGTAAAAATGAAATATTGGGATGTTGAGCATTTCTCAAAGATTTTATTTCAATACACTTTTTTTAAAAATTCTTCCTATATTGCTTAAAGATCCAAAGAGACCAGGCCTGTTTATAGTGCATGCACAAGATTAATTATATGTCACACAAATTTAGCTCCCTGTACCTTATCCTGTAATTTTATAAAAATTTTAAAGCCTAGTATTATAAACTTTAAGATTTGACAATTTTTTTCAAAGAGCTTGTAAACTTGTTTACACTCTTTTAAAATAATCTGCTGTGTTAATTATTTTGAATCTTGATTAATTACTTAAATCTAGTATTAACAACATAAATACTGCCATTTAAAAATTAAACTAATTCAGTTTTATTTTGAATATATTAGGGATGTGAATCAAAACTCTCTTCTCAATTTATGGTGACTTGCAGTTTTCAAGGGCATTAAAATAAATTACTTCCAAACTTTCTTCTCTAGCAAACAACACTAAATCCATCTTTCCCTTTGTCTTGCTGAATATTTTTTTTCATTATCCTTACACAAAGAAGCAGAGAAATCACCTTGCTTAACTCAGTACAACTGGAGATGTTTAAGTGCTGGACTGTCAGACTGTGCTGGTTGAACCAGGGGTTCTCTGGAGAGCTCCCAGCACAGGAGAGGTTCCTGCTGTCCCATCTCCCCCAGAACAGGAGAGGTTCCTGCTGTCCCATCTCCCCCAGCACAGAGAGGTTCCTGCTGTCCCATCTCACCCAGCACAGGACAGGTTTCTGCTGTGCCATCTCCCCCAGCACAGGAGAGGCTCCTGCTGTCCCATCTCGGAGACCTCCAGCCCTGTTGTGCTCAGACCTGACTCATGAGTCTTTCATCCCCAACCAGTGAGGAGCATGTGTATCCTGTCACCGTTAGGGTGTAGTCACCAACCTGCATCTCTTTTATAGCTGGATCTTCTCTGCAGGTTCTCTTTTGTCCAAAACCAGACATATTGACCCCTGAAAAGCTGAGTATTCTTCTCTGTTTCAGTGGCTTGAAAAGTTCACTATCTGACCATTTCAGTGTTTCCCTTTACTGAGTGGCAGCTGATGGGTCTTCAGTCCTGTATTTTTTCCATATGTTCTTCTTCCAGCAGCCAAAATAGCAATCTCCCCTTCTTGGCCTTCTGAGGAGCTCTCACAGTTCAGACAATGGGCAGACAACAGTGTGATACAAAATGTACTGCAGCCTGTGCCATGAACTAAGTGACAGTTCACTATTGTGAATCTTTGTCTACCATTGTAGGAAAGAAACCAGTTGCCCTTATTTTTTACTGTGTTTTTGCCCCCTCAGCCATCTCAGCTGCTTCATCCGGCCAAGTCATCTGAGTTCCACACTATCTATCAAGTTGTCATACTCTAGCATCTTATATACAAGAACTGTGTCACATAATTTATAGGCAAGTGGGTGGCTTTCCCAGTTTATATCCTCGAATCTTGAAGAGAACAATTGTTCAAAGTAAAAGTAAAATTCCTTGGGGCAGAGTGTGTGGGCATTATATGTCTGTAATTCTATAAATTAACTGCAAGCCCGAGTTGGCCTCTCAGTCAAAGCTGCAAACTATTTACCAGTGCAGAAAAAACCTTTCCTCTTAGCACAGTCTGATGTGATCTTTAAAATGCTTCAAAAGAGTAATTGAACTTCAGCTTGCTTTGCCTATTCAGAGACTCACATGCTCACCTCTTGCTAGAGCAAAATGGGTGACTGTACCATCTCTCTCATGGCAAGGGGCATCTCCCCAGGATCATTTTTAGCAGCCCTCTGGTGTTGCCTGCCAGAGGGAAAGGGGGATTTTGTAAGCTACCAGGATTCTGGCAGTTTGGGTTTGCCCAGGTAGCCCAAAATACAGGTGTTCTGCAAGAAATGATGTGCACGTGTTGAGGAAGTTAAAAGGCATGTCATGCTCTGCCCTGCTTCCCAGACCGGGCTGTGGCAGCAGCTTAACAAGGGCATCTATGTCCTAAAATGTGTGCACCTCCATATTTTGTCATTCAAGCTTACTTACAATCCATGATCACTACTGTCTTGACATCTTTGGAAATGCAGATGGAAGAAATTGTATGTGAAGAAGGAAAAAATGGTCCTCAGTTAGAGAAAGAAAAGGAGTATTACATGAGCTGCTTCTCCCAGTCATTAATAACATATAGAAGCAAAAATATTCTTGTAGACCTGATATAACCATTGACTCTCTGAAAGGTACAGAACTTGCTCTAAGGACTAATTTTTCAGTTTCTGCAAAAGGAGACAAGTATCTCACAAAATCGTAAAGAATTTGGATAATTCACAGCAAACATGCTAAAACCTGCACTAACATGGGTTTGCCCTGCCAAGATTGAAATTCAAACAGACTTTTCTGGAAACAGGTTTTGTATAGACAAAGTGTCTGTTGAATGCTTTGTGGTGAATCACATATCACCCAAGATCCAGAAAATTCAATACTGAGGCCTGTAGACAAGGGAACAGGTCACCAATGTTCATGCTAGCTGAGATAACTAGCCAATTTTTTAAAATTTAGAAATATGTCCTTAAGACTTCCAAATAACTGCAAGGAAATAAAACCTGGGATACCTTTTGTACTTAATTGCCAGAGGTCCTTATTAGAATCCAGACTGAATGAAGGCTTTAAAGAAGTAGAAAAATCAGCACCCACATCATACAATATTTATACTTATTAGATGAAATGCCAACTAAAAGATGAGAGTGGAACTACTCGGAAGAGCCAAGTTTTCATGTCTAGAACCTTCAAAAGCTCAAAATAAAATTACACTTAGTTGTTCTTTGTTCTTATTTCTTATTTCCTTATCAACTTTGTCAGACCTGTGTTTTCTCCTGAATTTGCTTACAAAAATTATCTTTTTACTTTTTGAAATAGTTTTATTTTGCTTTGTGGCACATTTTAATTCAATTTAACTTACAAATGTGGATGTGTGATACATATGGTACTCCAGTTGTAATAAAGGGAATTATAGGATTCTGTTTTGCTTAACTTCCAGCTGGTAGGGAATCAAGTATGCAAGCAGTGATGCTCAGCAGAAGAGTGAAAAACTGAGAGACATATTTAGTTTAGAGGGCAGAGCTGTTTATATGAATTGCTTCTGCATTAATGATGGTAATTACAAATATTTGCTCTCCCAGTTTTTGTCCCATTTTCAGCATTGAGATAGAAGACCTAAAGAGTTTTCCTTCTTCCTAAAATGCTGATTTGTGTACAAGCAGACAGCTTGATAACACTATAGAAAGCATGGATTATTGATTCCAGCTGTGATGTCCCACCACAAAGAGCAAGGGAGAGTCTCAAGCCTAATGCTCTGGTTAAGAAGATGACATTTGAAAAAGTTTCCAACTCCTTTTTCTTAGGTGACTCCATTGTAAGAAATTTTGCCATGTGATCCAGGTCTCTACCAAGTGTTCTGCTGCTTGGTTGCCACCAGTCCCTTGGCCAGAGGGGCTTCTCCTGGGCTGCATCAGCACTTCCACCAGCTGAAGGGCTTGGACAAGAGACAGTACAAGAGATGCTCCTGGAATGTTCAGTGAAGAAGGTCTGTACAAACTGTATGTTGAAGTTTTAACTCCTTCAGATTTTCTACACCATTTGCCTAACTTTTATTACTGTATTTAATATCATATTTTCTCTCTCCCTCTTTCTCTCTGTTTTCTTTAAATTAAGACTACAGTTTTCTTATGTCGTATTAGTTTTGAAGATTACTGCAAATGTCACTGAGCAATAGATGTTACATTCAGGAAAACAACCTGATGTCAGGAAATATAACAATCAAGGGACTGTTTTCCAATGGCAATAGCATTTATAGTATTTCTAAATTATGTAAGTTTTTATTTGTAGGAAACTTGCCATCTTTTTAAGGAAGAGTAAAGATGATTCCAGCCAGAATTTACTTTCAAAAAGCATATTCACTACTTACATAAAAGGTAGATTTTTAGGAAAGAGTGACTTCTGTTGATCTTATAGAGATCTATTATTGCTGTGCTTAGTTTTTAAAATACTTGTAGTATTCTTCTAAGGGGAGAAATTTGCTTAAAAGCTCCTTTTCACTTACAATTTAAAAAATGCAAATTCACATTTGGTTTACCCTTAATGTAATATAGTTGAGTTTTACAATGTGTGTTTTCTGCCTGGATAAGGTTAAACATCGCTCTTCCGCCGGAAACTTTTTAGCAGTGTTAATTTATCCTTAAATGAAAAATCCCACCACACATGATGAAAATACATCAAGTATTAGGCTTCTGTTCAGCGCTAACCATTGTGTTATGGCTCCTCTCTGCATGCCGGTCTCAGGATGCAGATATCCTGCAACATTCCCTGGTTTTCCAGGGCTGGCAGCTGGCTGCGCTGTGCATTCCTGAGGCGGTTCTGCTGGCGCTGTTGCGATGCCTCCAGCTCCGGCACGTGGTGCGGTTGCAGATGGAGAACTTGCGCAATGCACTTCCCTTTCTCCTGTTCTGATCGTACCAGGGAGTCTGTCGTGCCTCTCTGGGAGGGAGGGTGTTTGTACATGCTTAAAAAAGCATAGCCCTCTCTTAAAAATTAATTTTTAGGGAAAATTTAGAGAAAATCTTTTATTACAGTGAGCCTTTCCACAGCCCTCTATCTCTGACTTGTTTAATTGGATGCTGTATGCATATAAATTTGTTTTGAATGCTTGTTTATCCAAAGTCATTTCTTGTGTTTCAAGACTAGCTGAGAGAAAGTCAGTGGGGAATTTAAGGCAATGACTGAGCATGTACCTGATTAGGGATGCTCCTATTCGTTGATGTTAAAGAACTGAAAAAAAGGTATGCATGATAAATAGCATGATGTTGGAAGTAAAAAAGAAAATCAAGGGCTGCTTCTCTACAGATATCTCAGATACTTATGGTATAAAATGCAATTGTTTCAGATTATTCAAATCTTGGTATTTATAACTTCCATAATGATGTAAATTCATATTACATAGAGCATGTACTGCAATCTGGGAGGTTTGGATGAAGTATGGCTTATGCTTAACTTTGGATTATAGAGGCCATTTCTGAACCTTACTAATTAAAAGTAGTAAAATGTTCTAGCTTTATTCTTAGAAAAACCTTTAAAGAATAGATTTTTTTATTGCTAGGCAAGTGCATGTGTAGTTAATCCTTTACTAAAATGGCAAACTTTTCCAGAGCATATCCTCATTGCATTTGATCATACTGTTTAAGAACTATTAATTCTGTGTCTTCATAGTGGTCTCAAATTAATATTTGCATAAAATTCTTCAGATCATTTCATTATTTTGTTTAATGGAGTTTCCCTCTTAAGATTACAGCCTTTTCCATTAAATTGCAAATTATGCAAACAAAGTACGCCCACTTAAGTTTGGCAATTTTTCATTGCCAAATGACTATTGTTTCACTGTTCATTTGTTCAAAGGATTACTTTTTAAATTAGTGAACTAAAATGAAAAAGTGCATGTTTGTGTGCTCTTGTTTGTAACCCATAATTTTCCTAAGGCCAATTTAAGGTATATTGTCTTTTAGAATGACATTAAATTAGACCTCAGTCATCTGCTTCCTGTCACTTTCTATTATTTTGTACTTGTTCATCAATCCTTGGGGGAAATCAAAGCCTGTGTGGCTCCCATTTGAATCTGCATAATTCTCAGTGATGGCTGGGTCAGGAGGTGCCTCCCCATGATATTTAAATTTCTACCATAACTGGAACCATTAACCCTTCAATGACATGGTCATTCTAATAATCTTGTTAGCATGTATGTTGTTATTCATTACAGTAAAGTATTTTCAATCTTAAATTTAATTCCAAATCCTGATATTTTGATATTAATGTCAGTGGAGTTTATAATAATTGCATTGTTTTATTCATCTATGTATCTGTTCTTAAGTCCATTCAAACTACATCTGGCAGCAAATTCTATAAAGGTCCTTTAGTTTTTTTCTTTTGTTCTGAAAATAATTTCAATGTATTAATTTGGTTCCTTAATATGCAAGCTATTTTGTTCTCAGAAGTCAAACTCTGGTTGTACCCAAGTGCTGTAAGTAAAACTCAGAGCAACCAAAGTTGGAGGCCAAGACTGGGTGACACTGCAGCTTCCTCTCACCACAGCACCACCAGAATGATGGAAAGGTAGAGAAGAAGCAAACATATTCATAGCTGAGGAGATAGGGAGAATGAGTTGTTTTACTGGAAACATCTGACAAGGAGAGACAGTGATGGATAGAAGTTCTCTGTTACTCAGGAACAGGACATGGTTAACAGCTGATCCTTCAATGGAATGATCATATCCAGTGGATGTGGGTCTCTGGGTTTCTTGTCTTGGCTTCAGTTTACAATCTTTATCTTGGCTTCCACTCTGAATGCCTGGGAAAAGGCAAGTTTCCAGATCCTGTATGTGTTGGTTTTATAAGATGCTGTGGGAAGTTCAAATCTTCATCTTGTTGTTAATTCAAGACCAAGTAATTTTGACTTCAAAGCACAGTGTATTTGCACTCTCTGTGAATGCAATAAATGCACAAATGGTGGTGAAGTTTGAAAAGCTCTACTCCCTTCTGTCTGCAGGCAAAGTAAGTCATTCATGTGGGCCTGGTTAGGAATCCTTCAGTCCACTAAATTCTCTGAATCATGCAAATCTGCTGACAGACAAGCTGAATTTTTCCAGCCATCAGGTCATCTCAGAGGTCTCAGACAAATTCTTAAATACTCTACCCTTTCCCCTTTTTGCTATGGCTATTACCTCGTTCAATGTATTGCCAGGTAAAATCTTTCCAAAAGTGGTATGAATAATGATCCCTTCTCTCATGTACACAAAGTCCTGGATTCTTCCGTGTATCCAGTTTGCTCTGTGGGGCTGTCAGGGAGATGGTTCCAGCTCTTTGATTTCCCACGTAGCCCCAGGCCCCTGCGTTGCTGCAGCCTCTGCCAGCTGGCAGATGCTCCCCAGGGACCACTGCAACATGGGCTTCGAACTCCCTGCACTCTGCCTGTCCCTCCCCAGTTAAAGCACACAAGGCTGCACACACGGTGGGCAGGAAATGACCTGCCTACAGGGCCCCCACTAGGGAGTTACAGGAACACCCTGTAGCTTTGGCTTGTGTAGCTACCATGGTGGAGATACCAGACCAGAAAAAAGAAATAATTGAAAAAGTTTGTATTTTTGGCCGTGCTATGTGGAGTGAACAACTCAAAAACTAGTAATGATCACAGTCTCTCATTTTTGGAGCTTGGATTTTGCTTCTTGGATTGCCACTCCACTTTCCAGTTGTGCCCTTGTTTTCTCCTGGTAGCTGGTACAGTGCTGTGCTTTGAATTTACTGAGAATAACATTGATAAAACAATGATGTTGTAGTTGTTGCTAAGTATCCAAACTTAGCAATAGGACAAGGGGGCACGGGCTCAAGCTCTGCCAGGGGAAATTTAACTTGGAGATCAGAAAAAAATTCTTTCC
>JAOXXN010000065.1:1798969-1810494 GCA_026770055.1 Myrmophylax atrothorax | reverse complement strand
TCAGCTGAGCTTGGCCGTGGCACTGAGTGCCATGATCTGGTAAAGGGACTGGAGTTGGACCAAGGGTTGGACTTGATCTTGGAGGTCTTTTCCAACCCAATCGATTCTGTGATTCTATGAAGACCTGACCCATCACAGGCATCCCAGGCATTTATGCAGCAGGTCCGACTGCTTAGTTTGAAAGAATCCCATGCAACACTCCAGATAATATACCAAAATCTCAAGGTACTGTAGTGCTGGACTTGAAACAAAAAGTGTTATTTTTGATCACTCTGATTAGAGAGGATTCTTCCACTATTTAACTGTCTGACCCAGCTGCAATGATTTCCCAGTTTTCAGTTACTGAGAGATTCATGGACCCAAGTGTTCACTCCATCAATAGACGCTGGCTCTTGTAGCTACAGCTTCTCAGCTGAGAATCCCTCAGCATTTTTGCTATGGCGTTTTTCGACCTTTTAAAATGTACTTTATGGTCTCAACTATCTCCATTTTAAAAATAGACTTGATTTGTAGACGTGTAGAAAGCTCTTCAAAGTCCATTGCTTTTTATGTATACTCAACAGTTCTAAGGCCTTGTTCTCCAGATATGCCCTCACTTTGATTTTTTTTTGTGTTTGGTTTGGTTTTGGTTTGGGATTTTTTTGGTGTTTTTAGCTCTTTATTTTGTTTTGTTTGTTTATTCATTTGTTTGTGAGGTTTTGTTTGGTTTTAGTTCAAAAATACCAGGAAAATTTCAATTAATTCCCCATTTAAGAAAACACTAATCAAGAATACCTGAATAAATTTCAAAGTTGAAGTATCTCTCTGCAGAACATTCTGTAATGTGGCAGGTAAAGGCACAAAAATGCTGGATGGAGAGCTAAGCCCGACATGGGCATTTTGCCCATTCCTTTTCTGTGAACAGGGAGGAAAGAGTTTGGGCACCAAAGAGAGGTGGAGAGAGGATAGAAATTCCTGCATTTCTGGTCAGTTCCTGGAGATTTTTTGTTGGCAGCTGAGGCAACTATGGAGTTGTGGGAGTATCCTCGATGCCAGGAAAGGTAAGGAAGGTACAGGGGGAAAGAAGAGGATGACTGCATCAAAACTTTTCTTGATGTAATGTGACAGTAAAAGGTATACAGATTCCTAATCTATATGCAAAGTATAATAAATTTGCTGATTTATGTTACTTTTTCTGTGAGTGCTTCCAAGATATGTTTAATAACTGAACTTCCTGGCAGTGTCTAAAACCTTTCAAGACAAGCACACCTGAAAGGATTTGCAGAATGAGGACATCAGCTCTTTTACAGAAGTAGACAGAAGTTTGACAAAGCTTGACAAATCTTTATTTGCTGTATTTTTCTCTAGAATGTGGAATCAGCCTAAAGTAAAGGCCTGCGACTGACAAGACATTTATTTCATTACAAGCAGAGGAGATTAGAAATGAGAAATCTTCCTGCTGGATAGGTCAGGTGTACTGATGGCTTTTAAACCTGATGGTCTGAATTCAGTCCCTGGATTTGGAAATCTCTGTCTTTCAGAGAGTGGATGGATGGCACCACTCTGTACCTGAACTCTGTTCTGGTTTTTCTTCTTAACATCCATTCTTTGCTGGAAATGGGTGTGGGGGCACTGTTGGCTTGACATGTTGTGTCTGTCCTAAATCCCTTCTTAGACCCTTCCCTGCCTTGCTCTTCTCTCATTATTTACCTCTCTGTGTAAAATCCAAAATCTTTACTCCCACATTCCTTCCATTTGGCTTCCACTAAAGCACATAAAGATGATAATAAGAATTAAAAATTTTAAGAAAATGAATATTATTTCTGGCTGAATGTTTTGCTGCCTTTCTAAATATATTATGCACTATTGTTTATTTGTTGATTTATGGATTAAATTGATGGAAGAGTTTAGGCAGTAGGATGCCTTACGGAGAGTATAAAGATCTAAACTGTACAGGAGGCAGGATCCATTCCCTCAGTATGGAGATCCTTTGCTTTCATGTGTAACTCTGAGATAAACTTTATAAACTGAAAATTCAAAGGATAATTTCAGCTATAAATAAAGAGTGTATCTAAAGATACTGAATTAATAAGAATTACAGTAACTATATGCACTTTCCTGTCTGGCATTACTGTACTTCATTTGAATTTAACCTTGTTCCAGTGCAGAAGGATTTTTATTTTTTTTTTTATTTAAGACAATAATATAGACTAATTAAATGGTGATATTGAGAGAAGGTTGATAACATATTCTATACAATGACATTATTTTCAGGTCCCAAATATCCTTTTTTGAAATTTAATAAAACCTATATTAAAAAATTATGTCCCTTTCAATTAGTTGGAAAACAAATGTAAATGGTTTTTTTGACATAATTATTTTGGTGATGCATTTTGGAAAGAATATTTCCACTCCTTCAAAAATTCTGAACTTTAGGGTGAGGATTTTTTTTTTATTTGTGAGGTAGCCCTTACTACAGGTCATCTTATACAACACTCACCTCCTCCAGAAATCCGCCTAGAGTGTTGTAAGTGCAAAGTTTAGTTATTTTTAAATAATTCAACTCCTATTCAGGCATTTAAAAAAATAACTCAAAATATAATGGAAGCATTAAACCTTATAATTATTGTAGTTTCCAATATAATAAAACTGAAGTTGGTTAAAGACTGAGTAGGAGGAAAAAGGGGAACAAATTGAGGTGTGTTTTCCTTTAAAGCAAATAGACTTTTTATGTATTGTAAGACACAGGCTTTTTTTTTTTTTTTAAACCAAGTAAAAAGCATAAAAAACCCAAATGTGCCAGCTCTGACATTTTCTGTCTGATGACAACGATGAGATCTAGCCTGTTAGGGCTTAAAATGAATGTCTTGTCTAATTTGTGCTCTTCAAATTTATTTCTTCCCTCCCAACTGTCTCATCTTACCCCACCTGTCACACATCACACTTGCACACCCCTACCTCACTTTTTCAGATTTTAAAGGCTTTGCCTTTTGTTTTTCCTCATCTTAAAAGTGCTCCTGCCTTTTCTCTTTGACTATTCCCTTGAGGTTTTTTGCCTCTTTGTTGTTTAATTTCCTCATCTGTGTGCTATTTACTCTTTTAATGTTAAATGAATTCTAGAGGTCCTAATGATAAATAAAACAGTAAATTTAAATAGCATTGAACATAAATAATAAAAATATTAGTGCTTAATGGCATAAACATTTCCTTTAAAACCAAACAGTAATCACATGGTGCCTTTATTCATATAATTTAAAAAAAAAATGAATGGACTGTCTAGATGTACTGCTATTGTTATAAATGTTTGAGATGCTCATACGGATCTTGGTAGAATCCTGGTGCTCTTGGTAGAGTTTGGTAAATTCTGTGCAGCTGAACAACACCAGGGCTGGAATAAGCGCTGGTAAGGGGTGTGCAACTTGAGTCACCAACCTTTTTTATATATTAATTGCTGATATCTGAGTCATAAATTGACCCTGAGATTAGCTCAGTTGGTTAAAACTTGGTTGTAATAATGCCAAGGTCATGGGTTCAATCCCCTATGTGGGCCATTGATTTGAGTTGGACTCGATGACCCTTGTGGGTCCCTTCCAACTCAGAATAGTCTGTGATTCTGTATGTATGTATTCTGTGATTCTCCTAAGTTGACTGTGCATAAAGGTTGTTTATTTTGGATAATTTTGTGTTCCCTCAAACAAAGACTTCCAATGTTTGTATATTGGGTATGGGTGGATAACTAACTATAGGTAGTCTGCACTTTTCATTTTTTTAATTACATTAGTTTATTATTAATATTTGGGTCTGGACTTCAGTCAAAATATTCTATGCCTTTGGGCATCAAGAAATTTTGTTAAAGTCTCGAAACCACTGGAATATCAATGCAAATGCCAGAAATTTGACTTAGTAAATAATGATGTCAGTGTTTAATTTGAAATTTGGTTGACTTGCTTAAGGAGATGGATAAACCACAGTCTTAATTTTTAGCTACTTATAACTGACAAGTCAATGTAGTTTCTTTTTAACCTGTTGAATCCTTACTTTTATAGTTCCTTTTATTTCTTTTTATTTGATGCTGAGAAACATTTTTGGCTCTACTTTAAAGAGGGCACTGCTTCTTTCCTGTCATGATAATCCTGAATTGTACTTTTGTTTTGTTTTGTTTTGTTTTTTTCTTCAGATATCATTCAACTTTTCCATTTAAGATTGCTAAATACATTCTGTAATGCTGCCTGTCACACATTAATGTCTGTGACTCTAAGCTGTGTTTAAGTTATCCACTGGCATCTAGTAATTATCCACAACCATGAAATACAAGGCAATATTCTCTGATGTGTAAAATTTCAGTCCTGTATGTAAACCTTCAGTCTTAAACACATCAAGGAAAAAAATCTCACTTAACTTTTGGTATTAAATGTTTTAAAGTTTTGGGTTTTTTTTTCTTCATGGGCTTTTAACCCTGGAATTGCCGTGGCCCAAACCAGTTTAAATAAATGTCCAAGCTGAGATGGTGTGAAGGTGATCACACAGCATATGCCACACTATAAGCGTGCTTGTGGCTGCCTCTGCTGAAACTTTTTTCATATTTTTTATTGATTTCTTTTATGCTGTTCTCTGAAAAGCTTCTTACTAAAAGTTTAAACAATATCAGAATTAATCATAATATATTTTGCCAGCAGGGATTTTGAACAATGGGATCTCCATTACACGGAATTTGTCTAAATCATTGATAATTTTCGTCTTGCAACATGCTGAAGATGTACAATAGAAATTCTGTGAATGAGCACAACAGGAAGCCCTGGCTTCCTTCTAAATCTTGTGTTTTGCCCTTTATTTGGAGATGTTGCTTCATACAAAATGCTTGCATATGGACACAGTGTATTGGTATCAAACACAAAGTCTGTGCATTCTGATACCTTTTCATCAGTTGTACACCAAGAATTCTATTTTTTAAATGATATCCTGCCAGCTTTTTCACAATCCATTAATTCCTGGATCAACATCAGAAGGAATGTCAGAGCCGAGTGAAATTCTTGTAAGCCACAGATGTCAGGATCAAAAGTCAGAGGCATTCTCGGAGCAGCGGGGAGCTGTGCTCGTTAGACCTTAATCGCAACAATTAGTATCTGCCATGTGACACTCTCTAGACCCTGCCTGGGTTTCTGGGAAGTTCTGGGCCTGCTGTAAAGAGAAAGTATTTACTGAAGTTGGGTAGAAAGGACCATGGGCTATCAGTTTCCTTATTTCCCTTTTTGACACTGTTTATAAACTTTTCTATAGTGTCTTACCCTAAATGGGAAAAGGAAAATAAATCGTATCAGCCTAATTTTAGTTGGAAATAATTTTACATTGGAACTGTGTCGTTCTGTTCTGACTCTGTTATGTGACGGTACTCCTTTAATGTATATGGTTAATGATTAAAACTAATCTTCAAGGAAAAGGTTGCTGGTAACTAGATTTGTCTGCACTGACATGTAGTCCTCCTGGTAGAAAAAAAATACTTGTATTTTTAGGAGTTAGTGGTTGGCATTGGGCATGATTTATAAGTTTGTTGTTGTTTTTAACCATCTTACCTCTGAATAGTTTGTTTTCAGTATAATAATCTCAGAATCTTCTTTTTTTTGTTTTCTTTGAAGAATCTCATTGGATTAGAGAATGGGTGACATTGATTTGGTTACACTCCTTTCTGCTACTCTGTTCCGTTATGGTATTGCCATTCTAAGTTTGAGCAGGAGTTTCAGGAACAGGCAGGCCTGTATTTGTCATTCCTCAGTGTGCTGTGCTACAGCCACATCACAGGGGATTTTTATCACAGTTCTTTATCCTCTTAACCTTTCTTTAATTAGGACATTGATACAGCAAAGGCTGTCAGGCATGCAGACTAAACTTTTCATTGTGGGGTAGTGCAGAGGAGCAAGGAAGAAAAGGGGGAAGAAAAGCATCCTTGAAGTGAGAAAACAGGATCTTTGGAGCTGTTGTTAATAGTAATACTGTATCTAATAAATTTGGCATTAATATATATTGCATATAGATAGAGCTCACATACATAAATACTACTAAACACAGCAAGCTGGTGTTGCTAGAGATGGGTAAGTTAAACCAGCTACCCCCAAACCCCTAATATTTTCTTCTGCATTAGAGAAAAGTGCAATGTGAGGAAACAATGGCAGAAAGGTTTAAGGAGCCTCACATTTGTTCCAGAGATGTAAGAGTAGATTTCACCCTCCAGACAGTCTGAAAGGAGTAGGTCAGTTTGGTTGGGGAGTTCAAAATGTCTGAATACAACATTATGAAGAATTTAAGACTGAGAATTAGTAAAGAAAAGGTGATTGTAGCCTGGAGTAACATTTTACAGTGCCTTATATCTCATGAAAGGGGAGGAGAGGGTCTAAAATGAAAATAAATAGGCATTTCAGTTAATGAATTCAAAGATTATGAATGTGAGAAACACAGGAGAGAATGGATTATGCCAGTGTGATGTTCTTTATGATAAGAGAATTACAATATTCTTAGGGAAAAAGGTTAAGTATAAATAGGCAGAAAAACCTATAACTTAAGTTTGGGAAGACTACGTGAAAAAAGGGTCAGAAATTTCAACCTCAGAAATGCAGGAGGTAGTGATGTTATAGGACAAAAAAATAATGGAAGAAGGTTATATCCACTTAATTTTTCAATAAAAAAAATAAGATCTGAAAAAAAAAATAAGGATGCAGAGAGCTCACATACAACAGACAAATATGAGGTAGTGTTTGACAAGGAGTTGTGGATGGAGGAGAAGCAGTGAGAGTCCTCTTAGTCACCAGTGATGGAAACCAGCAGCTCTGAACTGAGAGCCTGGCCAAGCTATGAAAAGAAAGAGCAAATGTGCAGTAGGGCTGATTTATACCTTATCAGTATAGAAACAAGGACTATACTTTGTACAAGAAATTTTATCCAAAGTGCCTTTGGAACATCTATGTTTGGATGCCTCCAAGCACGGAGACTCCACAACCTCCCTGAGCAGACTCTGCCAGTGCTCAATCACCCTCAGAATGAGAAGGTGCTTTGTGATGTTCAGATGGCACCTCCTGGCTTTCATTGTGTGTCCATTGCCTCTAGGTTGGGCCCTGGGTATCCCTGAAAACCCCTGACTGTGTCATCTTTGCACCCCCTCAGGGTGATATACATTGATATACATTAATAAGCTCCTCCTGAGCCTTCTCATCCCTGGGCTGAGCAGTCCCAGCTTTCTCAGCCCTTCCTCGTGGGAGCTGCTCCAGCCCCTTCAGCAGCTTTGGGGCCCTTTGCTGGACTTCTCACATGTCCACGTGTCTCCTGTTCTGAGCAGCCCAGACCAGAGCACAGGTTGTGTCCCTTCTGCTGCAAATTCTGTGGTATTTTACAGGCTGTTTTCCCCCAGCACACCACAGGCTGGAGCACAACTTGCCACCTGTGGAATACAGACAGGTGATGTGAAACAAGATGGTTTTCTTAACAAATTGAAACTTTAGAAATGCAAATGTGCTATGGAGCTGCCTTTTTCCTAAAAGGAAATGTATGCAAAAAAAATTAACTGTTTTTTTTGTCTGCATTTGGGGGTTTTTGGGGATGCATAAATAGTAATAACACTTTATTCTTTATTCTGCTTTCATTTATCTGCAGCTTCCTCACTTTCCAAGAGTATTTACACAAATACTTGTTTTGCATGTTAAAATCTGAGAGGAAAATAGCAGCCTACAGGAACACCATTAAGCAGAAGTACTAAATGCCAAAGGTAAAAATTAATAAAGTCACTGATGACTTTTTCTTCTTCTAGCCCTGTTGTCATTCAGCTGCTTTCATTTATCTGCAGCTTCCTCACTTTCCAGGAGTATTTATACAAACATGCTGACTTTTAGCACCATGAGCATTTAATACTGAAATAGAGGCAGCGAACAGGAAATGCTCTTGGGTGATTTTCTAGATTTTCTGTCTTAGAGAGACCAAAGTCTGTGAGAATCTAGAAATGAGTGTTATAACTAACCACATAGACCAGATCTTCAAAACCTGTGTGCATTACACTGACGTGGGTGTCTTGAGGAAGAGGGTTTGGTTGCTCATTCTTTGCCTTTGCCAGATAAGGCAAATCCTACAGGAACTGCTAAAAATATTCTACTTTCTTTGTATTTGTATTTGAGAGAGGAATTGTCTTCACACTGTGCACATGTGTGTATTTTTACAGTATTGAAGAATAATGTTAATTCATGTTCTATATGAGTGTGGACTCAGTGATCCTTAGGTGTCCCTTCCAGTGTGAGATACTCTGAGGCAATAAGAGTAAATGAACTAGGAAAGAGAGCTCTGTTTTGAAAAGGCTTAATTAGCTCATTTTTGATCATCATCTCACCTAAAATACTTGCAGAACAACAATTAGTTTAATGTCCACATGTTCCATTTCTCTCCTTCTAGGTTTTTGGTTATCTGGCTTTTAGCACAGGTTTGTTTTCATTTTATTTTCTTCCAGTTTTATATTATTCAAATATTTAAAAACCATGCAGTGATGAAACCTATGATTTGCTTTGTTTTGATTTTATGACATAAAATAATTAATCTTCTGAAAATAACTTTAAAGTCTCCAATCTAGTTAACCAATTGTAATTAGTTCTGTAGCATCTCCAAGCTCTGAACATGGACAAGCAGAAATGCCTTTAATTTAGTGATGAGGAAACACCAAAGAGCTTCCAATACAATACAGAATAGCTATTTGGATGCCTTTTTTGTAGGTAAGTCAGGCCCAGTGTGTTCTTTATTTAACTCCTAGACTGACTTTTAAAAATGCGAAGAGGTTCATCTATCCTCAGCATAATTCAGCACATAAATGTTACCATCCAGGACCAAACTGTGCTTTTTTCTCTCTGAGAATGTCTTTTCCTCCTCTCTGGGCTATATAAAAACAAGAGACACTAAAAGCAGTTAAGGCTCGAAAGAACCTGAATGAACTAAGGCAATTTGTGGATTTAAGGGAAATTTTCAAAGTAGTTCTGATGTAAATTCTTCTGTGCTGGGGAGAGCCAAGGCACACAAACCTTTACTTTTACTTTTTGAGAAATATCCTGTTTAAAATGGAACCAGACAGAGAATGGATTATGGCACTCATAACAGATTTCAATATGATTTCTAATATTTGTCTAGTCATCAAGTGCTTTGACTTCTTAAACTGCCATGAAAATGGAAGTGTTCAGACGCAATGCATGAGAGAACAGCTGAGTTACACTTGTATGAGCTCCAAGAGCACACAGCATTTCATGTTCTTAAGAACATTCTATATTAATTTACTTTTAGCCATAAGTCAGTGCTAAAACCTCTTTTTGCACTGAAACTGTAGAGGTCTTCAAATCTTAAATAAATTAATGACATTCAACAGCTAGGATGAGAAAGAGATGATCCTTGGGAGTCTTAATAAGAAATTCTCAACCAGAAGTAATTAAATATTTTGGTAAATGATGGCAGGATCACAATGATCAAATTAGATATTCATCAGGTACTGAGTGCACTGTCATTGACCTCTAACAAATATTTATTCCAGCCCTACACTTGAATTCCCATCCAGCCACAACTCTTCAGTTCCCCTGCTTCACAAGGAAGCTGTATGGTTTGTGTCAAGGATGACATGACATTAATTAGCTCCTCTCTCAAATATTCTGCAAAGTGTCTGGATTTTCTGAGGTAGCTGTGACTTACTGGCTTCTCCCAACTCAGTGTTTGATTGTGTACAACCACTGGCCTCTTTGAGCCTGTTAAATGTTTTCTTTTTTCTTTCATTGTCAACAGCTTAGCCTTATTTTTCTTTCTTTCCTATCTTTTCTCTCCCTCCCTTGTTTCTTAAATGTTTAGTGCCACTTAATTTCTACTTTTCTTTTGTTTTTGTCTATTTCAATTTGTCTCCAATAGTTTCTGTCATGGTTTCCTTTGCTTATTCTAAACTCCTAACTCCTTTACCTCTGTTATTAATTTTTCCTGTTACCAAATTTCTTTACTTTCTTACTCCTCCACTATTTGTACTAGCTCTTATTCAGGTTTTGCAATTTGTGCATTGAACATTACACTCCTTGTAGAGCATTCCAAGCATTGGCCAGTAATCCCAGTACTTCCATTACACTATTTATGACTCTCTAGCTCCAGAGTTACCAATTAAATCTATTTGTTAAAGCAGCTCTCACAAATTCTCAACTAGAAGGCATCTGTTTTTCACCCCCCTGGCTGGAAATGGCAGGACAGGCTCAGTCCAGAGAAGGGACCCCGAGTCTTTGTGCTGTGCTCATGAACTTGTGAAGGAGATCTTGAAAGTAGTTATTACTAAAATAATAAGACACAACCCCAGTCTTTGGGATGAATAGTACTAGCAATGAATGATTTGAGAGGCCACAGCCTGACAGTCATATTATGTATCTCTTGCATAAGAAAGAAATACAGATCATTAAGATGTACAGTAAATCAATAACATTTGAGCAAGGGAATGTTTGGAAAACCTGAATGTCAACAAATTAGATAGGCTAGAAAAATATGTACTATAATTATAAGCAAAAATTTAGAAATTAAACTTTTATATCACTGGAACTTAGCATATCTATGACTTACATGTTTTTTCTTGCTAATTAATTAAGTAATTAAGCAATTTGGTATTTGGAAGTAGGTAGGGATGTTCCCTGTATTCATTATTAATTTTTGTTACTATGATAGCCTTTAAAATGTGCCAACCTAAATTTTAATGCTATGTCTACAACCATGTCAGGCAGGGATGGACAGAACTTTTCAGCACTGAGATCCCTTGTGCCATGAATAGTCTTCATCTGCTGGTCCAACAACCTTCCAGGGGACACTGAATGGCTCCCTTGACTAGAAAGGTTTGTTTCCTTGTCTTATGGAGCAGAACCCAGCTGTCCATTTGCCATCAGCTTCACTTACATGCAAACATCAGGACAGTGCTTCTGCAATTTTTCCTGCAGTCCATTAAAAGGAAGTAAATTATTTTTTGCACTTCATGCGATAAAAGAGAGAAAAGAGGAAGACTTTTGGCAGTTTATCCAGATGCTCTGTAATGAAATGTGAAGGAAACCTCAGTCTACAGCACTTTGGTCACAAACTTGAGCGCAGGCCATTCTGCTGCTGCTGGGAGTGACTCAGTGACATGAAATATGGCCAAGGGGGGTTTCAGAAGAAGGTTTAACTCATACATTCATTAATGGCCATGAAACCACTAGATGTTTTGCCAGGATTAGAAGAGAATAAAAAAGAGAATAAAAGACAAACAGGAATGTGTCATTGAACGACGTGAGGGCCTGGATACCCAGACCATCACATCTCACAGTTGTGACTGTTCCAGGCTGATAACCAGGGGCAGTTCGAGACTTTGTTAGACACTGTAAGAGAAAATCTGCATTGTGGATACTGAACATAAATAGTTTTGAATGCTGCTTATACCTAGAAACTTAAGTTAGATTGCTAGAGGGGAAGGATTCTAGTGCGGGTTGGAGAGAGAATATGCCAAACCAGGCCAGTCTTGAGCTTAGTTCTCAGACCTGAGAGCTCAG
>JAOXXN010000065.1:1791469-1793969 GCA_026770055.1 Myrmophylax atrothorax | reverse complement strand
TGGTGTTTGGTTTAGCTGAGAAAGTCTTTAAATGAGAAATACCAATTTCTGTATTGGGGCAAACGTTTCTTTTTCAGAGAAGGGTAATTCCATTTCAGCAAGGTTGCAGAGGGTTCATATCAGATCTTGATAATTATCCTGCTCAATCTTAAATTATCCCTGCACCAAAGTCTGTAGTGTGCTGTAGATTGCTACAATATTCGGGCAATAAGCGGAGGCCACACTCCAGTTGAGGCAGCCTTTGGAGAGTTCTGGTTTCAGAGGAGTGGATGTGCCTTGGGCACCTTGTGTCTTCCTTCTAGAATAGATGGAATCATGGAAACAGACGAGTGGGGGAGGTTAAAACTCTCCTACATTGATTTGCTAATTCCTTATGATAAGTAAGACAACCAGCTTGTAGGTTTGAATACCTAGTTCAGGTTTATCTCCACCATTTAGTTATTAGTTCACTATCTGGCTGTGTTTTCCTTCTTTACAAATAATTTTCTGCAATACAAACCTGTTAGAGAAGGATCTTATCCTAAGCAATTAGTTAATAATCTGGTATTTTAATATGGCAAGTAAAGCAGCCATGACAAATAATATTTATTAGTGTCCATTTAACTGTGAAATAAGAAAGAAGGGACATAAACTCATTACTAATTTCTGTGTCCTTGAACAATCAGATTCTCTCTGTCTAATACCTGGTTTTCATCCTTTTCTTTATCTTTGCAATTTTTCTGTCATATGAAAATAAATAGCCTCTGATTGCCTCTTGCAAGGGAATTTTAATCTGAATTTTTCTCTATAACGGGAATGGGTAGTAAGAAACAGCGTAGAATGTATGTATTTTTCTTTCATTTCTATATATGAAAGTATTCACACCAGGAAGGTTTTTTATCTGTATCTTTAATGACTATCAGTATCTTTCCCATTCAAAGTAAATACATTTCTCAAAGTCGTGGCCCAAGGGTTTTTTCCCCAAATATCTATGTATACCTACTTGTATTATGAAGTTTATATATTTTTTTCACTTTAAATAAACTTCTTTCACTTGATTGTACAAGACATTTCCTCCTGAAATGTATTAAAAGTTGTTATTCATTATTTGGTTTTTGACAAACCTATTAAAAAAGGCTTTCCATGACTACAGAAATATTAAAGTATATACCTGTATCCACCTACTAAATCCTTTTTAATTCAGCCAACTTGTATCTTTTCCCTCCAGTTTACAATACTGGTTTTTTGCCAAATGGCACTTTTGAAAATCTTGTAGGACATAAAGACTGAGCTGTGTTGTTGACCAGCATCCGTAGCTGTTCCATCAGTCCTTTTTTTAATAGGGGAGTTATTTTTGAAGTGTGATATATTTGAGGTTAAATGTCTGTCATCCATAAGCCAGTACACCCACCTTTGTCCTCAGCTGCAGAAGACTCACTCTGTCATAGCCACTTTTTCTCTTTATTCAGTGTTAGGTCAGTATTTCTCCTGTGTAAGTGCCTTGGGCTGCAGAGTGTCCGTGGTCTCAAGAGGATCTCAATACCCACAAAGTAAATAATATGGAAGGGAAAAATGTGTGGCTGCACTTCCTGGAACATTCTGTTATTCCTTGTCTCTCCTGAGCACTTCTGAAAAGGTGAGCTCTCAGTTCAGAACTCACTCAGCCTGTCACTATTTTTCAGAGTCCAGAATTGATGTGCCATTGTCAGCCATCCTTTGCAGAGAGATTTTTCTTAAAACATCACTATGGTGGAAGTCCAGACTCTGTGTTTTTATTCGGAAGAACTGCAGCAAGTCTGGGTTCTAACAAAACTTGTAAATGCACCCTCAACTTTAGTACCTGTTACTTTTATAATGTTCATTTCCTGTATCTCTCTGAGTTCCTCAATGATTATTTTCACCCAGGGTGCAGAATCTCATTACTCTTTAAGAGGCAAAAGGAAGGACTATCAGCTGCATCTGATCATAAAAACTACTAAAAATGACAAGTTTCAAAACATCATTTAACTGGACATTGTGCTCCACCTGAAACTATTCTGTAGCCACACAGAGGGTCAAAGGCGTGGGAGATGTTGCTGGAGAGCAGTGAATCCTGAAAATCCAAAGGAAGTGCAGTGGTGCCCATCGGAGCCAGCCTTGTTTGCACAGCCCTGATGGGCTGCGAGCTGCAAACCTCTGTAACAGCTGGGCTTGGTTATACAGTGTGACAGGATTTTACACTCTGAAAATGCATGGGTGAGCTTTTCCTGGTGGGCTTTCCCTATTGATCTGCCTCCTGAAGTATATTGAATGTTCATCACCATGTTTTGGTGGGGAAAGGTTACTTTTCTTCTATGTTTCTTTGTTACTCAAGAAATGTTCTGTAGTCTAAGGAAGTGTAAATATTTTGAAACATGGATAGAGCTTATTTCCTGTGTGGACTTGTGTTAATTCCACAGGATGATACAATGAGTTTTTTCCCCAGTTTTATTAGGCACAGTATTTTCTCAAGAAAAGATATTTTGACTTCTATGTCATTGTA
>JAOXXN010000065.1:1752088-1762860 GCA_026770055.1 Myrmophylax atrothorax | reverse complement strand
CCCATTGCAGCCTCCCAGTACCTGAAAGGAGCTACAAGGAAGATGGAGAGAGACTTCTTACAAGGGCATGTAGTGACAGGAGAAGGGGAATGGATTTAAACTGAAAGAAGTCAGGTTTAGATTAGATATTGGACAGAAATTCTTTACTGTGAAGGTGGTGAGGCACTGGAATAGTTTGCTCAGAGAAGTTGTGGATGAACTGTTCAAGGCCAGGCTGGATGAGGCTTTGAACAACCTGGTCTAGTGAAAGTGTCCCTGTCCATGGCAGGAGGGTTGGAAGTAGATGTTTTTTACTGTCCCTTCTAACTCAAACAATTCTATGAGTCTATGATTCTATGAAATAAGAGCCACCTGTCTGAGGTGAAGTTTCCAAACCATGCCTTTTTACTTATGAATAGGCTCCCAGGGGCTATTCTCTGAACATGCATATCTGTCAGATTCAATTAGCTTAATCCCAAATTGTTTCTTTTTGTCAATGTTTCCCCATAGTTCAGTTTCTGTCACTGTTGTCCACTTTTCCAGCACAGTTTCCCCTATGGTGTTTTACCAAGAATTTCACTAGAGACATTTTTCAGTCTTGCCACTGTTAATATCAGCTCTGCCCTATCAATGCTACAAACAGTGGGAGTCTATTTTTGCAAGCCATTAGTGTTAGGTTTGTTTTAATTAGATCTGCTCAAGTATCATGTGCTGAATTGTTCCCACTGTTGATTGCCAGCAGCATCAGGGTTGGCTGGGGCTGGTGATGCTGAGGTCTGCACACTTAGACAAACCTGTTTCACACTGACCAGAAACTACCAAAAGCTCTCAAATGCTTCTCATATCTCAGTTAAAGGGCAGTGGCAAACACCTTGGGCATTGTTAAATCCTAAATTACTCTTTTTGGATAGAGAATAGGATGACTACACAGCATGGCCATGATGTGACATTAAGGTATGTCCATGAATAAAAACACCTTTCATATGAACTCATTCAGATGCTTTCAGGGACTGCTCATCATTCTGATATGCTCAATGCAGAGAGGAAAAAACCAAGAAGGGTGGGTGTGCTCGTGGTTTTGCCCAGTGATTCCCATATAAACCCCAAAGTCTACTCAATGCACAGTCCTTCTCTTGGAAAGATACCAGTCACTCCACAGATTGTGTATTAAAGAATCCATTAATACCTACTTAGTTAAAAAAATCGAACTTGCTGTTTTGTTTTTCAAATTATGCCTGATTTGTTCTACTTTTATGTGCTAGATTAAACATCCCTTGATACAGGGAGTCAGTGCTCCATTCAATGTCAGTGAAGCCCATGGTGTTGTAGACAAATGATCCCACATTTTACTGGAGCAGTGTCTGGGGACAGACCCCTTGTTTCTCTTGTTGAAACAGGGATTGCTACCTATGAGCCCTTTTGTTCATGGAATCTGAGAGTTTATTAAAGTTCAAAAGAAGTATTATTTATTTATTTTCTCCACACATAAAAGCTACATAAAACAAGTTGTAAAAAATAATAGTAAAAAAGACCCCTATGATCTTATTTACACTTTGATCTCTTCTTGATGGTTTCTTGAAGTTCATGGCAGCTTCTTTACTATTCCCTATGTAACATGTGCACTCTTTCACTGTATGTTTCCTTGCTGGTGTATTTGCTTTTATCAACACACCCTTGATTTCCCCTCATGGTTTGCTCAAACTCTTCTTGCTTTTGTTAACATTTTAACACTTTTTCCACTGTGAACGTAGAACTGAAAATGATAAATTCTGTCTGGCAAGGAGGCATTTGGCAACCCCATAACTCCTGCCACTGGGGAGATATTTTGCCTGCTCTTCCATTTCTCCCTTCTCTTCAACTATTTTCCATCATCTTGTTCAGAATACAATAATGAATTGGATCTGCCTCTAGAGGTACAAGTGGCGTGTTGGGTCTTCTGGTGCTCTTCAGCTCAGGTCCCAGTGCCAGTCTTGGTAAGCCACATGCTGGAAGTGCAGAGAACATGTTTTTGTTCCCAGATCAAGGTATGTGAGGGTTGCAGCCCCCTGCCCAGAAATGCTGTCTGATAAAGCTGCAGTGTCCTCACACTCAGTGGCTCCAAAATTCCAGAGGTTTGTTAAGAGCTCTGGCTCTGTAGCTGCTGAAATATGGTGGTCAGGATTTCCACAGTGCTGGTCTTTGGGACACTATGGGAGGTGTGATTGCCATTCCAAATGTTAGGATTTCTAATAGGAATCCTGTGGTTTCAGATGGCTGGCATTTAGCACAGGGAATTTTCCTCTCCTGCTTTTTGTCATGACTTTATTTTAACCCAATTGAAACTGCTTCTTTTTCACCTAAGCCTTCCACCTCTAAGAATTAATCTGTCAATCTTGACAGAAAAAGGGGTACTTTCATGCTTTTGCTGTTGTCTCTTTTATAATTTGTAGCTGAGACCTCTGTAGATGTGACTGTCTCCCTGTCAGAGTGTGATCCAGGGTGCCCTGGAGCCTGTTGGGAGTTTCCTGGGAAGGGAACAGAAATGGTGTCTGATGAGCTCAGCTGAGGGAAAGATGAGGAAGGATGAGGCACAGATGGGCCTTGCATGGATACTGGAAAGGAAAAAGCTTCTTATTCTTTGATAATGAGTTGTACTGGCAGCCATAATTGTGGCACCTTTTTTTCAATGTGTGCCTTATATCTCATTTTTCCAATGTTTTCATTTTGTTCAGAATATAATCAATATTTTTGCATGCAAATTATTTTTGCATTGAAATCAGTGCTGCAATCCTCCCTGTTTAAGAGGCTGTGATGGCTGGTTGGGTTTTAGTCTCTGCTAACGGAAATGAAGTTCCTTGTAAAACTATCTGTGTAACCTATTTAGTCTCAGTAGACAGATAATGATCCAAATGCCTTGTTTATCCAAAGCCCAGTGTGAATTGCCTCAAGTAGGTATCTATATCAACCTAAAAATGACAAATATCCTAAACAACTACCTTAGACTAGATTACTTAACTTTTAAAGTCGCATTTCTTCTATCTGAAGCAAGAACTCAAATAAGTGGCTGACATAGCTGTTGTGGTTACTGAAATTTAAATTGTCATGCCTCTATTTTGTAACTGATAAAGAAAAATTCATTATCTGGTTTGTTGGTTTTTTCCCTTTATCTTCTCCTATATCTGGTTTGTAAATTGGTGAATCAACTAAACTTAGAAATGTTTATAGAAATCTCAGTCCCAAAAAGCATGTAAGGTTAAGTGATCAATGAATGAAACTTCAGCTGGTTAGGGTTCTAGCTTTATCTTTCCATGAGTAATCATTAGATACTTCAAATATTGATTAGGACGGATTATTATTGGTTAATTAATAGGTATTGGAATACCAAGACAGTTAGCATAACAATGTGGAAAACATTGTTTTGTGTCTAGTTAATCTCCAGTATTTCATTTCCCATAATCGGAGGTAGATTATTTAAAAATACAGAAGCTTACATGTGTGTGTGCATATCCTATCCCCTCCATTCCTGAGCTCAAATGAGAACCCTTTTATAAGTAATATATCTATTTTATCCATTGTTCTACCTCACAATCCTTCCCCTTCCTTAGCATTTGTTCCCAATATGTCTCCAGTAGGTGTGGTTAGGAGGCAATTCAATGGGATGGTAAGATAGAGTGTAAGTAGATACTATACATGTATTATATGATAAATGTATGTAATGTATTCCTTTCAGGTACAAATAGGTTTAAACAGTCCCTGTCCTTGATACCTCATCCATATCTTATTGCCCCATTCTCTCTAATTTTAAGAAATAAATCCCAAATGATCAGTTTCATTGCCTGTTTAATCACAGGTCTAAAAGAAGTGGTGTGAAGGTGTGAGGAACATATTAGAACAACTACTGAGTACATGGAGCAGAAGGGGATAGGAGAGATTGCACCAGAACTGTGACCAAAGAAACACAAAATATAAATAACCACCCTTCAAGAGTCAGTAGTATTTGCAGAGAAATTACTTTTCAGTCAGAACAGTATGGGAAAAGGAAAAGAATGCAAGATCCATAGGATCATAATAGAATCATAAAATTTTTTGGGTTAGAAAGGACCTCAAAAATCTCATTCCAACCCCGTCCCATGGGCAGGGGCATCTTCCACTAGATGAGATTGCTCAGAGTTCCATCCAACCTGGCCTTGAACAATTCCAGGGATTGGGCAACCTATTCCTGCATCTCATCACCCTCACAGTAAAGAATTTCTTCCTAATAATTAATGTAAACCTATTCTCCTTCAGTCAAAAGCCACTACCCCTTGTAAAGTCCCTCCCCGGCTCTCTTGTAGCCCCTCTAAGCACTGTCAGGTCTCCCTGGAGCCCTCTCCAGGCTGGACAATTCCAGCACTCCCAGCCTGTTTCCGTAGCAGGGATGCTCCAGTCCTTCGAGCATCTTTGTGTCCCTTTTTTAGACTCGCTCCGGCAGGTCCCTGTCCTTACCCTGGGGACCCCAGAGCTGGACCCAGCGCTCCAGGTAGGGTCCCACAAAGTCAGGGCAGAGGGGCAGAGTTGCCCTCCTTTGCCCTGGCAGGCCACGCTGCGTTAGGGTCATCTTCGGAGCGTGCTGAGATGGCACACTGCGTGTCGGTGCCGCTGCTGGAAGGGGGAAATCCACAGCTGGAACACCCATTGCCGCGGGGTGTGAGCCGGGCCCTGTGGAACGAGCCCTGCCCCGCGCCCGGCGAGGAGATGCGCTGGGCAGGGCACGGCCAGGGATGCTCGGAGGGATGGCGAGGGGATGTTCCTGTGGGAAGATCCCGGCGGTCCTGCCGCGCCCCCTGCCGGTGCTGCTTCCTGCCCGCAGCATTCCCGGGAATTGAGGGAGCGTTTGTCCCGCCTGCGCTTGCCGCCAAGCAACACAGTTTATTCATTATTATTATTGCTGGCTTCAGTGCTTAACGAGCTTCAGGTCTCCAGGCCTCGCCCTTCCCGCTCAGCTTCCTGGGGGGAAAAGGAAAGGGAATTAAAACTCCTCTTTTATTCAAAAGCGAGGGGGGAAAAGCATTTAGAAACTGGGTTTCTTACGGCAGACACTACAGGTGGTAGCTAAGTGCGGCTGTCAGCGGCATCCTCGGTGTCAAACTAATGCGCGGGGAAGTTTGATAACCCCCAGGTAAAAGCCCTCCGATTTTTATTTTAAATTCCAATAAAATTTTAGAGGTCTTGTTTGAGGCAGGATTGTTTTGCGGGATATGACATCTCTGTCTCTACTTTCAGTCTTAATGCCTTGTCATAGTTCTTGATGTCTGCCTGTCAGCACAGCGAGAGGGATTTTTTCATGTCTGAATAGTCACCTTAATGATAGCAGATGGAAACGCCACGGGGGGCCCGAGCCCATCACACTGTCATTGTCACAGGCTGCCCTGACCTGCTTCCACTCCTCTATTTTTTTGTCCCTTTTTAAAGGAGAAATGGATGGTAATTGAAAAGGATCTTAAGCAAGACTTAGGAAGCTGCAGACAACACGGTTTCCCACTATCTCCCTCTGTTTTCACAAATAAAGTCTTAACCTCTTAAGCACCAATAAGGGTAGAAAGCAAGCTCAGTTGGTAAAGCTCTAAACAGACTGGCCTGCCAAAGCTTTTCCTTTTGCCTCCTTGGGATACATTCAGGCAGGGTTACATCCTTATCCTGGTTGGCATGTGATTATTTTGTTCGATAGAGCCCTAATTTGCATGGAATTATCGATTTCCTAAGGAAAAATGTATGTGCACTGTCAGTTCATTGCTCTGCTGTGTGTCTTGGTCATACATGGACTTATGCATATTGGCAGGAAACTTCTAGGCTGGTGTCTGAAACTAGTTGGGAAGACTCATAAATTCACTGTCATTTGCTTTAGCATTTTAGGATTATTTTTATTAGGATTCTCTAATCTGATTTGCAAAAACTGTGCTGTTACATTCAGGTAGAAATTAGATGTTGGTTCAGTACTAATATTTTCCTGCAAAAACCTGAAAATCATTACAACTTCAAGAAAGTAACATGTCAATAGACTAATAAAAGAAAATTATAGTTATATATTGGCTTTTGTTTAATATCACATAATGCTAAAATATCCTTCGTATCCCTAGAGAAAAATCAAAAGCTATCAGTTTCCCTGGATCACAGAGAGCTGAGACTGATGTTTTACATGGAATGTGTGAGTTCTGAGGGGTCAAGGAAGCTTTGTACATGGATGTCAGTGTTCCTCCTGCCACACAGAAATAATATTCTTTTTTTCAATTCTAAATTTTAGTATAGGCTCTAACTATTTTTTTCTCCCACCTAACTTCCATTGTTCTAGTTTCCTAAGTGTGTGTTTTATCAACCTCAGAAGTCATCACACTCTGGCTGAAACATAAAAAGTGCTTTCTTAAGTTACAATGGAACCATGGACTAATTATCTTCATTATTACTCAGAAGCTAAATAAAAATAAAGTAGCATCAAAACTGGGTTAACTCCTTATAAAATCTTGGATGAGAACAAGTTCAGGATGCAGGAGAAACAGTGAAGTAAATGAAATGATTTTGTAGGGTATTCATCTTCAATGAAAAGGGCACACTGAGAGGTGAGAGTCGCTTGCTGCTTTGCTTTATTTGTTGTGTTGGGTTTGGGGTGTTTTCTTTTTACTTTATTTTTAGAATTGCAATGAAATGCTTCCATGTGATGAAATTAAATGTGTTAAGTGACAATGGACTTTTGCAGTAGCTACTGAGTACCTGTGTAAATCCTTAGGCAGTGAGTTACCTTGGAAAGCCTGGCTGGGGTCTGGATATTTGACTGCACCAGTGACTGGGCTAATTGATTTTCTTTTTTTTTTCCCTAAATGCCTGCACTAAATCTAGATTCCATAATACTTTAGGTAAATTCAGAGTCAATTAGAATTGAGAAGTACACTAAAAATTACTCAGTGGCAAATCTTCCAGTCATTGTTTAGATTCTAACTAAAACATATTATACATTTAATTTTACTTTCTTTATATAAGCCAAGCTGACTATTTCATATATCAGGAAAGAATTGCTTTGGCTATTCTTACATTCATACTAAAATGAACAGCTTTAAACCAGCAAAATACGTTAATTAAAAATTCAGTGGAAAACAGAAGGTGGACTATTACCTGATCAATATTGAGTAGTTACAGTACTCTGATTTCAAAGGCAGTTTTACTCTTCCTCTCCCCCTATCCATCTATGATGGATTTACTTAGAAGGCAAGTAATTTATTGAGCAAATAACATGGTTTATTTTATACAACTTGTAAATTTGCATTTTACATATTTTCCTGTGTTTCTTTTACTGTGTTATGGAATTATATTTCAGTCCATTAAATCTTACTTTAAAATCAAACTGACAACTGATACTGGCTTATTGCACCACAGTTAATTAGAAGTGGTTTTGTTTGGTTTTTAAGGGACACTGCTCTCTCAATATCCCTGCAGTAAAAATCAAACACACCAAATAATCACAGGGGGGGAAAAAGAGCATTTAAAACCAAGCAAAAACCCTCCTCCCACAAAAAACCCCAGGAAGCTCCCAAAACATTTACTTTCTGATTAGCCTCCTGAAATACCCAAACCCACAACTGGAAAATAAATGTTGGTTTGGTGGAAATCATTTAGGCACAAAATACTATAACGTGTACACAGTGGAAAATGCTGAAGGAAAATACATACAAGATTATTTTTTTCAAATTTATCTCAATAATACTTATGCTATTTATGACTTGTATCTGAAAATGATCAATGAATCTTTAAGACAAATCTCTCACAATAACTTCTAATGAAAAAGAGAATAAATGCGTTCCTATTTTTATTTTCTAATGGATTGAATATTTGCAGATAAATAACTGTATCATAGGTCACTGACCAGCAACTGTCTTCAATGGATATTTCCTAATTGTATTCAGGTAAATAATCTTAAAATATGCACAATTTTCTAATATTTTATCTAAAGATTTATAATGCTTATAAATCATGAATAGTAACCAACCTTTATCATCAGTGTAAACACCACCATATAGTTCAAATATCTCCCTTTTCAAAGGGTTCTTATTTCTGTCAGTATAAATCTAGCACTGAAATATCAATCACATTGAGTTATTCCCTGTAACCTGTAGGTTAAAAAAGACACAAATCTGGCTGCTGGGAGAGTGTCTGAGTTGGAAGTTCCTGAACCAGCTCCAGTCAAGAGACTGTTGGGTTGTTGGTTTGATGTCCAGCATATAAAAATGCAATACAGGTGTTCATATTTCCTTTCTTAATTCCCCCTGCAGAGCACTCATTGCCATGTGCACTGGCTCTGGGTATATAATCTCATTACTGGCTTTGCAGCTGTTTGGTTTTACTCAAAGGTCAGCTTTGATGTTAGTTCTATATCCAGGTCTCCCTTAAATCGTGTTCTGGGGTTGACCTTTGACAGATGAACTGCAACTGGCAACAGTGATGTTGCAGTTTATTTATATAACTTTTCTGAATCCTAATTTTTATTGGCTGATTGGATGTGACAGGTGCATTAATTCCCACTCTGTCAAAGTTCTCTGATATAATAGAATAATTGGGCTTAGAGGGAGAGGGGAGGAAAGGGACTTTAAAAAATCAAATCCTTGAAAAGCCATTTCCCTGTTGGAGCTAATGGCTGGTAATGATGTAGCACAACATAACTAATTTTATACCTGCTGAAACAATGAAAATTTGGTGATGAAGCAAACTTATTACAGTGTTCTTATAACAGGACAGGCCCTAAAATAAATAAGAATACCCTCTCCATTCCTGTTTTCTGAAGTTTAAAGGTTATTTCAACTATGCTTACTGGAAATTGAGAAGAAAGTCACACTTGTTTTGCCATTTGTTAGAATGAATCAAGTAAAAATTGCCAATAGGCTAAACCAGAAGCTTCCTGGGTTTCTTAATGCCTCATGGTGTCACACGTGCACTTTTGTCCCTGGTACAACCTCTGTCCTGTCAGTGCCTGCACACCCAAGTCCTGTGCAGTCAACACCCAGCACTGATGGGCTTCACTCCCTGTCAGAATGTTGGTGTGGTCAGAAGGAGGAGCCAGAAATGCAGGTGTGTTTGCAGAATTAGGAGCTGTCTTATTAAATGTACATATTAATTCTTAAGTACTAGAATTAAGTCCCAAGACAGTTATCTGCAACAATAATAACCTAAATTTGTCTTTCTCAGGTCTGTCTTTTTGGTTTTGCTCACTGGCTGGCTTAGTGAAGGATAGCTGAGGTTTGCACAAGCAAATCCTCTTTTTATACAATTATTTAACCTCACACTTGTATCTGTAATGAGTAGTCCCAATGTTTGCTTAGGTATAAATTAAGTCTTTTGCTTTGTCAATTGAAGAGGCAATTTCTATAAATTCCTGGTTGCTGGAAGTGTTGGTTCCCTTTCTTGGTGGGGCACAAGGAGGGTGCATGCAGAAAATGCCAGAAATTATTACTACTACTTTGATTTGAAGACTTGAGTTTACCCAGCTTCTTTTTAGCAAGAGAATAGTAATTTGCTTAATTTATTTCAAAATAGTCAAACATTGTTTATTTGCAGTGCAGTGGTCTTATATTTTGTCAGCTCACAGTGATCCAATGGCTCTCAGAGAAATCACTTTATGATCTAGAACACTTGAATATTCCCAGTGTAAACACGTTACAAAATGAAAGGAATAGATAATGCAGATTTAAACCCAGGAACTGTGTGTGTTTTGGCTTTGATATTAGGAATCAGGGTGAAAGAATCCAAAGTTATGTGTCTGGGATGAACACTACACTGTGATTTGCAGTGTGATATCTTCAAGAGGGACTCTTTAAAGCTAAATTCAGGATAAAGGTGCTAGATACACTGTGGGTTTATTCTCAGAAGCTTAGAGTTCAGTGAGGTACAGAAAATTCTAAGAGGATTACACTTAGAGGGGAAAAGGCTCAGGTGCATGTTCTGGATATATACACTTTATAAATGTCTTGAGCTATAGGTATTAGAGCTGAGCCCCTGGCTGTTACTTTTAATCTTTTATTGCCAAATAAAGCCTTTCCAGCAGAGGAGAATGCAGGGTGTATAATCCTTGTGCTTAAGCCTGGGATTGTAGCTAACCTGGACAATTACAGCCTGTTGTTCTTTTATCACTGAGAGATCATCTATAAACCAGCAAGTTGGGATAGACAGCCCTCACCTGATACAAACTCTCAGAATTTTATCAGCTGTTTTGTTGGGGTTTTCAGAGGGCTGTGGGGAAGAGTCACTGTTGTTGGGGTTTGGGGTTTTGCTTTGGCAAGGAAGTGTTGCCCTTGAGTTGAGCAGTGTTTCTGCTGAGATTTTAGAAGCAATATTGTGGACCCTTCTGTGTTCTTGATCTTTGGTAGGACGTGGAATGATTTAAATTTCTCTGTGAGGATTACTAAATTCTTTCATTCACAGTGAGAAATTTCTGGTGTTTTGAATCATTCATGTCTGATTTTCCATCTTGCTGTTGCATTTTATGTATGGCCATTCAGTAGTCAAGGTACTTTGAATGCAAGAAAACAGAATAGATGAAAATAATTGAGACCTATTAATGAGTTAAACACAAAGAGTTTAATTCTTTACTATGAATACTTCATCAAACTTGCTATTGGAATGAATTTTTGTGAATACAAAAAAAGATGAAAAAAGTTTTGATCACCTACAGTTTTGATTTGACTGCACTGGCATTCTTTTTAGAGTCATTCCCCTGATTTTTTTAATATTCATAGAATCATAGAATTGATTGAGTTGGAAAAGACCTCCGAGATCATCAAGTCCAACCCTTGGAC
>JAOXXN010000065.1:1723334-1743939 GCA_026770055.1 Myrmophylax atrothorax | reverse complement strand
CAGTGTTGGTGTGGCCTCACCTTGAGCACTCTGTGCAGTTCTGGGAGCCACAATTTGGATGTGAAGGTGCCTGAATGGATCCAGAGAAGGGCAGAAAGCTGGTGAGAGGGTTGGAAGGAATCATGGAATCACTGAATATGCTGAGTTGGAAGGGACCCATAAGGGTTATCGAGTCCAACTCTTAGCCCTGCACAGGACCATCCCCAAGAGTCACACCATGTGCTTGAGAGCTTTGTCCAGACAATTCTGGAACTCTGTCAGTGGTGCTGTGCCCACTGCCCTGAAGAGCCTGTTCAGTGCCCAACCAACCTCTGGGGGAAGAACCTTTTTCTAATACCCAACCTAAACCTCCCCTGGCACAACTTCAGGCCATTCTGACTTTGGCCTTGTCTAGACTAGAGAAAAGGAGGTTGAGGGGTGACCTTGCTGGTCTTCGCTGCTTCCTGAGGAGTGAGAGGAGAGGGAGGTGCTGGTCTCCTCTTCCTGGGATCCAGTGATGTGTGGGGACAGTTCAAAGCTGTGCCAGGGAGAGTTCAGACTTGACTTTAGAGAAGATTTCTGGCAAAATGCTGTTATTTGAAGTGTAAATGCTGTTTTATCTGCTAATTTATTTTTGTGGTTTGGTAAAATGAGAAATAGCTCTTTGAATTACCCTTTTTGTGACAGGAACAAGAGCAGCATCTCTCAACAGTGGGTTTAGGAAACACTGGCTCCATGCACTGTAAAGTACTGCATTATAACTGCATTTGCCAAATATTGGGGGTTTGTTTGGGTTTTTTGTTTTGTGTGTTCTCTTTTTCGATCTGAAACCTTCATTGAATGACGTTTGCTATTTTGGTGCTGTGATGCATTATTTGTTGTTCATGTTATTTTCATAAATATTTTCTATTTAAGGAAAAAATAGAAACATACTGTGTTTTATTAAACCTTCTTTAAATTTAGGACAACTTGTTCATAATCTTACTTGTAAATTTTGATTTTTATTTTGAGTTTTAATGCTTAATTTCTTGGTAATTGTAGTGCATATTTTTTAATTTCAATTATATAGTAAATTGTTTCTTAATCTTTATTCTGTGCAGTAACCTGTGATAACTAAGAGTCAGTGTTTAGAAGTGAGGCAACTCTAAAAAAAAATTAAGGAGCAACTGACATCTAAAATGACTTGTTCACTTCTCTGCTCTTATATGTATTTGTTAACAGAAGCTTAAAACATATTTTGGGGTCAAAATTAAGACCATTAACTCAAGGTTGTTGGTTACTAACACATTCTATTAACTGTTAACAAACACAAAATACAAATCATTTATTGCACAAACACGGCAGAATTTAGTAAACACTGAAATGTGCTGTGGGGAGAATTTTGATACTATCCATAATGTTACATATGAATCAAAATGAGTTTTGAAAAACTGCTCTGTTAAAGAAAGTTCTCTAAAACCCAGTGCTGAAATTTAATTTTTTTAGTATCTTCAGGTCTAAGCAGAAATATTAAATTAAGAAACACCTGTCCCCTCAGTAAGGCAGAAAAAGTAATTGCAATAGAGGTGGTTTTTTCAAAATAGTATTGAATTACTGTTTGGTTGTCCTTACTCTCGTATAGTGAAAGAAAATAACCTTTTTAAAATAGAATGTTGATTAAAATATATTTTCCTGGAAAAAAATAAACTTCTGTGATGTTCCTTTCCAGCACACTTAGTCAGATCAGGTGTTTAAAGGGCAATGAAATGAGGCTGGTGTGAGGGCAGTGGTGCTGAGAGAGGAGCTGTCCCCCATCTGTGTTAGCCACAGCCAGGATCTGTCAGCACAGGGGCTCAAGGCTGGTGTTTTGCAGGGCAGCTGGTTCATACAAGTGACTGTCAGCAATCCATGGGCAGCAGTGCAAGGGTGGCAGAGTGCTGGCACAAGTGGATTTTTATCCCCAGCAGCCTAGCTATCTTCAAATATATATCAAGTGGGTTTCTCCACTCTAGCACCAACCCTATCCTTTCACCTGGGCCTTGGGTTAGACTCTGTTACACAATTCCAACAGTCTCATGGAATGATGACCATGTTCCCACTGCTTTGTCTGTTATCTGGAATTATGCTAGAATGATCCAGATCATCAGTAAATAAAAATTAAATTGTCAGCAGTACAGTTCTTTATTTTTCCATGCATACTGATTGGTATTTATATAAAAAATAATGTAGTTTACATATAAAGAGGAGACAGACTTCTAAAGTTTCTGAGAGTTAAGAATTTTAATGCTGTTTGGTTCTAGCCTGTGTTTCCTTGCATCAGGAGAAAATACTAGCAGTTAGTAGCAGGTCTCTTTGGAAAATGGAGTATTTCCCCATATATTTCACATTCACTTCGTCTGTAGTGTCACGTTATTTTAAGTTGAAGCATATGCAGGCCAACAAATCTGGCATAAAGGAAAGCAGCACAAGGCAGTGTGATGCTCTGTGACACATCCCAATGGAGAAGGCAACTTGCTTTCTGGGAACTAATGCCTATCACTTACTGTGTTTCCATTGCCACACTCCCCTCCATGCACACGCTCTCCCCTGTGCAGTCAAGGCGGTTTTGGGTCAGGAAATACTACCTTGTTCTGAAAAAAGCCAGTAAAATCATCCGTTATTTTTGGAGATGATGATTCATAATTCAATCCTGATGTTTCTTTCCTGATTCACAAACTTATGCAGAAACAAATTCATCTTGATATTTTTACTTTACGTTTTAGTTAATAGATCAATGTTATCCATATCTGTGAAAGGCTCATGCTGTTGTTCATGTGAACCTTAGGGACAATTTAAACAAAAAAGTGTAAGTCAATAGAAACTAAACTTAAAAATGCAAGTGAATAAAATTATAAGTTAAATACCACTTCTAGGAATGAGCAAGATAAACTAATCAAGCTCTTTAACATGCTCTGAGTTTTGAACATGCGTTTCACAGTAGATGGTGTCATAAGAGGTGTGCAGTGAAAGCAAAGTGTATCCTAAACAGAGTGGAGACTAGAAATAAAACTTGGCAAAATATAAGTTGGACTAGCTGTGAAATGAGCTTTCTTGTCCTGGGAAGGTTTGAGGATTTAGTTGCATTCTGCACTGGGAGTTTGTTTCGTTTCTTTGCTTTCCTGAGGGAGAGAGGTTCTCTGGAATATCTACAGACGTTCAGCAGAGAGGAAAGGCAAACCTATAGCCCTTGAGCTGGCTCAGGCAGTCAGGGATCCCACAGCAGCTTCCAGGCTGGATTTGAGTACAAATATGGGTAATAACCATCATTTTACTGTGTTAATTTTAACTTAGGGCAGTTCTCTGCTTGCACTCACTGCAAGGCTGCCAAATGCTTTCTTCTGTCACTGAAGCAGCAATGGCAGAAAAGGGGAAAAGTGAGAGAGGAATGACCCAGAATCACTTTTCTGGGCAGCAATGGTAGCAAAGTGAGTGTGAAGTTCTCACAGAGGAAGAATTTGTTATTTAAAGCACAGAATTATGAAGAAGGACATAAAAGTTTTATAAGGCATTGTCTATACAAGTTGATAAACAGCAGGAGAGTTACTGTTATTGATTGAAGAATTTTTTTCCTTAAGCAATAAAAGCACCCCACTGTTTATTGCATTCTTGCTGTTGAAGGGATTTACTTTAAAGTAAAATATAAGTGGTCCTAAATTGAAAATAACAGCACTCATGGGAAAACTGAGGGGAAGGCTCAAGAAAAAGTCATGCAACCAACACTAAACCCAGAACTTTGTTGTTACTGTCCAGTACAAATAAAGATCAAAACAACTAAATATTTTAATATTAAGTGTTCTTAAGAGACAAGCAAAAAACTCTTCTCATAACTCAAAGGTAGGTTTCAGTTTTGATACTTTGCTTTCTGCTTGAGCTTAGAAGTTTCATTGGATCTGTGGATGCCCATTCAGAATTGGCTTTGGAAAATATGCCCAAGTTCTTAAATACTGTGATATTGTCTGCCTTAGAAATGAAGTTACTTTGGTTTGTTCACTAATGAGTGATGGAACAGAAAAATGACTTGTACTTGTGAGACACTTCATTCTGAGACCACAATAGATTATTGATTTCTGTTTGTTAAAGTGTTGCATGTCAAAGTATTTTAATAGCTCCTTGTTTGGGTCTCATTTACTGTAGTTAATATTTAAGTATTTCCCATTAAAAATAGTAGAGGTGGTCACATAACTTTAAATTAAAATTTTCATTATAAACAAGAAGTAATTTCCATAAATAAAGACCGCCCATTTCATCATGAAGACAGCAGAGAGAAACTGCCATGCATTCATTTCACAGACTGAGCTAAAGAAACAAAACTGATCATATTACCATGACATGAGTTCTGGAGTTTGTAAGATTAAGTAGATGAGATTTTAATGTCTCCAATTCAACAGATTGTAGTATTTAGGTTGCAGTTGTTTGGTTTTCCATTTGCAGCATTTCACCAGGTAGAGAAGGATCAGAAGAGTACTAAGGAGGCAAATTGGCTTCACTAATGAATTAAAATAGTAAATTTTTCTCCCATTTCAAAACCATCAAGAGAGCATTTTCTGTATGTGATGTGTCTTGATTTCAGAATATGCTGGGTTTAAGTTCTTTCAATAAAATACATGGGAATGTGTACCAAAGTGTCACCTATACTTTAATTAACTGTTACCTTGAGGCAGGGATGCAAAATTTTGTTTCTTTGAATTTATAAGAATTTTCATTTTGAGAGCTGTCGGTCTTTATTCTTATAATATTAAATATTTTTTTAGTTCATATAAAAAGGTCATTATCTACCAGTGACTTTGAAAACTTGGTGCAATACAAAGTTATCTCCACGCAGGAACTCCGGTGACATTGGGAACATCCACAGCCGCCTCTCCCACTGTTCCCTGGTGTTTGGACTGTTGTGATTCTGCTGGTGTTGCTGATGTTTTACTTCATTATTCCTCTGCCTTTGTCCTTTCCTCCAGGCTTACCCTGAGTTTGTCCTGACCTACCTAGAGGAGCTAAATGAAAGCGAGGAGGTGACCCAGACAGAAGCACATTCACCATGGGGCCTGGGCTGCAGCTCATCGGGACACACACACGGCTCAGCAGAGGAGGTCACAGTATTGAGCCAGAGGCAGGTCAGAGACAGTCCTTTCAAAAACACAGTTGGAAAAGAGAAATAGCACTGTGAAAGTCAGCTTATTTCCTTAAAAAAATAACTCATTTGATGTCTTAATTTAATATGTATCTATAGGTAAATAATAGGATATACAGGATTATAAATGAATAAAAAATGTTTATATTTCTGTCTTAGAACAGTTTATGCTTATAGCCCATGTAAGACAAATTTTTTGAAATTTCCTGTATGGAAAAACTCAAGGAAAGAAGAGAAAAAAACAAGCAAACAAAAAAACCCCCACAAGATCTCTTAGATTTGAGCTTCTTGATGCATCTTGACATAGCTATTTGTATTTCTGACATTTTCTGCTAATCAACAGCCTTGCCTGAAAAAGTAGACACACATTATTTTAATTAGCAATATATAAATTACATGGTTGTACTTTCCTCTCTTAGGTTCTGCAAAAAAAATGTCAGCAACCCCAATCAGAAACAACTTTGAGGACCTTTGGACGCCCATTTAATGCCTGCAGATCCCCCCAGGGAGACTCCACAGCTGACAGTGGCACTGGTGAGCAAACCAGAAGCGAAACCTCCTGAGGCCCCAGCTCAAAGGTAAGCCACTGACAGAACTGATATTTATTGTTCAATGACATTAGATGTTTTCCTTCAGTTTCATGTAAGATTGATTTCCTGGATATTATTGAAATATCTCAGAAACCCTCTGGCTGAGAAGCAAACAGGGATTTTGACCAAAATTAATGAAAGGGGGTGACATTTATGTGCTTCTCTCTCTTTTGTTTTTTTTATTTTTTTTTTTTAATATTTATTTTAAAGATTGATGGGGATAATTTTTGGTAGTAATTTCAAATTTACTTTTAAATTTTTTTATCTACAAACCTCACATCATGCAAGTTACATAAAGAAATAGGACTCATATCAACCTTGTGACATATTTTGTGCCACAAGAATTAAATTTAAATAGTAAAGGGTTTGTTGAAAAGCTGAAAGTCATGCTGAGCCAAAATATTAAGTGAAAGTCACTTTTAATGTAGGACTGTGTTTTAATGTCAGTAAAAGTTAGTGTTTGTAAGTGCTTCTACTTACAGCAGACAGAAGACCTTGCCTTTCTTTAGATAACTGAAACTGTCTTTTACAAATGGCATTTGGCTCATTATTTTAAGGTTTTGAGTGTTTTTGGATCAAAACATTAAAAATAGACCTTCCATTCAGATGAAAGACCACAAGGCATCGCTTGCAGTTGGGATTAAAGTTGAACTCATCCATGTTGTTACTAGTGGCAATAAGTTATTGACAGTAATTTGCTAGGCTAGAACACCAGGTGTTTTCCTTTATGATATTATTTTACAAATATTTAGTCTTTCAGTACCTAAAGTATTCTCTAATGTGCCTGAAGACTGTGACATGACAGGTATCTGAGGGGTTTGGCCGTCAGCAGCTTCTGGGGAACTGCATAGCCAGGGAGAGGTTACCTGTATTTTGGGTGGTTTTATTTTTCATTTGATGAATCAAATAACTCTACAACTTCATTAAAAATAAGTAATTTAACTACTAGTAAGTGATCTTGTATGTTTAAAATGTAAACTGAAGTACGAAGATTGACTGTATTGGCTCTTTCAAAAGATGCCACCTGCAAGGTAATGTGAGGATTTATCCAACATAATTTGCTCCGTAACACTTTGAGTATTAATTGTTATGCTGTAAGTAGGTAATGTGATGTCAGGGTCCCTACAAAGCCCTTAACTTCATTTAAGTACAACAAAGTAAGTGATTTCCAACTGAATGTCTGCACTTTTAGCCTCAGACAAGAGGATATAAATATTAAACTGGAAGTCTCTTGCAGAACAAATGACTTAGAAAGCTGTCTGCAGTCAAGATCTTCCCACCAAAAGTGAAGTTATGCAGTCTAAAGCGTTTTCCTGAACCTGAATTAAAGATAGAAGAATACATTTTAATACCAAAATAACATTATTTTACTGTCAGAAATATTTGGCATTAAATAGCAATTATAACTAATTCAAAACTGCAGTTACCTCTGTTATGGGAGGTACTAAGTGATTTAAATTCTCTTTTGCTGCCATTTTTCACTAGACTGTGATAAGTACTAATGTATTCTGTTAAACAGCTGCCACATCCCACTCTGTGGTTTGTAGAATCCTTTCAGTGACTGAAAGTTGATGTAAGATTAGGAGACAGGGTTTTATCTTCTGTGATTTGAAAAGCTGTTCAATTTCCAAGGAGCAATAAAATTTGCCTTCCTTTACAAAATAACATGAAAAACTGTCATCAGAGCAAATGAGGTATGAATTGAGTGTTAGAGGAAAATATATTTCTGTATCCCAGAATTGTTTCAGTTGGACCAGATATGACATGATCAAGTGAACATTATGATCGCTGTTCCTCCAAAGTTCAACTGGGTTTATGAAACTCTTTTCTTAATGGTCCCACTCCACACATTTGTAGAATTTTGTAAAACTTTGCCTTACTGAGAGAGGGAGGGAAAGAGGTTCAAGTGCCCAGACCTAGGTGTTTAGGGTAGTTTTTAGATGTTTGGGGATGTACCACCAGGCTCCCAACTTCTTTGGATTGCTGCAAGTCTTCTGCCAGTCCTGGAATGTATCTGTGAGGACTGTTCAGGTCCTCTGGGGACATTGGCAGTCTCAAATACTATCCAGTGTCCCATTTTAAACTGTTGAGTCCTGATGGAATCACAGAATATTTGGAGTTGGAAGGTACCCATAAGGATCATCAGGTCCAACTCTTAAGCCCATGCAGAGATCAAACCCACCCTGTATGTTTTGTTTTCCAGCTTAGTTTTGTAGGAATGTGCAATTCAGGGATATCACTCAGTGATTTTCTGGTTTGGTGTCTGAGAAACAGTCACACTTTTGTGGTGGGTCAGAACAGCATGAAGACAGCCGAAGAAAACCTTTTTCATAAGGCCCTCCCTATCACATCCTATAGAATAAGGTTAAGTTTCAAAGAATATGGTTAGTTAGACTGCAAGCTTGTGTGTTTGCATAATTTTCATGCTTTCAGACTTCCTTTCCTTACTTATTTTTGCTGGTTGAAGGCTGCAGCCAGCCCCTTGCCCACCTGCACGTTGTTTATCCAGTTGCACATCATCTATGATATGTGTTGGTAAAGACAACAATGAAATAAATGAGCTTGTTTGGTTTTGGTGGGGGCTTTTGTATCTTAGTGGTCTTGGCAAATCCTTAGTATCTTGGAGGACATCTTATTCAATGCTCTTTCCAGTGCTGTTTTTCTGAAGCAGCTCATATTTCTAACAATTTGCATGACACCTGTAGGACAGAAAAACTTGAGCCTCATCTCTCATTTCCGTGCCTGAGTCCCTGAGTTTTTATGTGAAAGCTGGAAAACTTACCCGTTCCTGAAAACACCATGGAGTTAAAAATGACAAGTATTATCCCAAGCAGACCAAAATCCAATCCAAGCTGGTTGTTTGACATGGAGGATTCAAACTGCTGGGTGGCTTTTAGGATAGGGATGGGCAGAGCAGGGAGCTGTGTGACTGTGCCTGACTTTCCTCACTGCACAAGAACTAATGACTTAACTGAGTGACTAATGACCACTGATTTCCCTCCCATCCTTATCCTCATTCTCACTGTTCCTGTATGGGAAGCAGCTAATCTATTGCCTCCTTTCTGTCAAAATTAGTTTTGAATAGACACTTTTATAAAGAAATGACATATTATCATCTGCCTGGGTCAAGATAATGACATAACATTTTAGGTGTTACTTTGTGGAAGTGTCACCCCTGTAACTTCTGGCAGTGTTTTAAATTGCTTCTCTCATTGTTGGGATATTACATGTTGGGTAAGAGTGTGCTCTTGTATCACCTGTAACAGATTTGTGGTGTCCAAGAAACATTCCGTGTGTGAATTGTCCCTTTAAAAAGTACTGGTCACATTTCTAGAATTGATCACCTGTTTTAATGCAGTTTTGCTTTCTGGCCTTATTGGATCACTTTTTTTTCTATAAGTAAGCTTGATTTCACAAGATTCTGAATGAATTTGGCCTCTAATCCAAATATGCATTTAAGTGTGCTCCAAGTTAAGTACATGCTAGGTACAAGCATTCTTGGATCCGAGTCAGAATGCTTATGACCTTGTCACATTTAATACTGAGACAGATGCATCCAGGACACTTGGTTCCAGTTTAATTTTTCTCAATCACTGGGATAAATTCAGTTATTCCATTTTTGTAAGACTTACTAGTGTAGGAAAAATGACTAAGGAATACCCTTACAGAGATGGAAATGTTCTCCCCCTTCTGTTGTTTGTTACAGACAAGCAAAGGCTCAATCTTGATTATTTATGTGCTGTTCATTCATTTTAAATTCCACATGAGCAAAACATAAGTAAAAGTCATAATCTGCATCTGTATTGTAATTGATTAGTCCATGAAGACAGATGAGGAGGTATTAGAGACAATAATTCATTACTGGATTGTTTTAAAAATCTATTTATAGATTACACATTCCACAAAAAACAAACCAAAAAAAACCCAAAAAACCCAACTCACCCAAACTGTATTTTCTGCATTTTATAAGTCTGTATTTCTTTTAAGTACCCTCTCAGATTTCTATTTGTGGAAAGTCCTCTCTGGTAAAAACATCTTTTCACTGAGTTGCAATGATTTTTCATGATAGATCTGCCATGTAAGTGTTCTAAAGGTTAAAGTTTGCATTGTGGCAAATTAGCTTTCACTATCTACTTTAGTCACATCTTGACAAAATTATTCTAATAGCTGTGTCTGCTGCAGATACAGATCCAGCTCTGTGCTCCTCACAGAGAGATGTTACACATCCATCTGAAAGTGAAAGGAAGGTATAACAAACATCACTCTCCCGTTTTCAGAGAGCATTTGGAGATATTTGTTGCCATGAGTGTTCCAGTGTGAGCCCTTCCCTGTGTTTCAGCGGAGCGGGGGCTGCGGCTGGGGGGGAGTTGGGAGCAGCCGCCAGAGCACGGTGACCCAGCGTGTCACCCAGTGACCTGTGAGAGGGAAATAATGAACTGTGAGTGGCTGTCACCCTAACTGCTTCTGACAGTTTGGCTGTGGGCACATCTGGGGTAGTTGCATGGAAAGGCCTTTGTTGTTTTCCCACTAGTGACTCTGCAGAGCGCTGTGGGCTTTGCTGCCTGCCCTGCTCCTACACTTCCCCTCCTCTTTCAGCAGTGAGAGCAGCTGCCACTGACAGAGCTGACATTTCTTTTAATGATTTACTTGGCATTTACACCATTAGAACCCAAGAAATTAAATTGAAATACAACATTCAGTTATTGTAAATGGAAATGTTCTCAGGTCTGCTGCAAGTGTGCCTGTAAACATTGTCTGCATAACTTGCAGCATGTTCCGTGTCTGTTGACACACTTCCATCCTAATATCTTGCCATACTTAAATATTTTCAGTGAAATATGGAGTCTTACAGTAAGAACATTGTAAATAATCCAGTGTATAATGAAACTGGGCAGCTTTTCATGTCTAAATGATATATTACAAAATAAACAACAAACTTCCCCCATTTATTTACTATTACAGGAAACAATTGCTTCCTTTTTCAGATTGACCAAAGGCTGCCTGTCTGTTCTGGTACAGCAATGCTAAATCTTGTGTAACTTTGCTTACATTATTAGGATTTTCAGCTAGGAACCTATTAAATATAGACATGCCTGCTCTCATAATATGGGTCTTAGCTGATGTGTGGAAGGTGGTTGGTAAGAACAACTTGAAATCGTGACTTATGAAAAATGAATGACTAAAATATTACTTAAAAAAGTGTAAAGCTATCTATTTCAAAGAAAGTTTTAACTTTTTTACCTTATTGCTTTTGAACTCTAATATGCTTGGAGTAGGTTGGTACAAATTACTTTGCAGGAGTTGAATATTCAAGGCTGCACTTGCTAGACTGAGAGTACATCATGCTGAAACCTAAATCTTTTTTAGTGCTAATTGTTTTATTGCTGTAGGTTTGGGGGAGCTTAAGTTGCCTTCTCATATTTATGCATTTTTTCTCATTCTCTTTAGCTTTCTCATGCTCCAAGTTCGAGTTGGACTTGAAAGTGTTCACGTGCAAGTGAAAAGAAACTTGTATTTTAATTCTAAGAACACAGATTTCTGAATTCTTTCCTCTGAGGGCTGTGGAACTGCCTGCAACCTGACCTAGAGTGCAGGTCACAGCCTCTTGCCTAATTCTGAAGTGATGGAGCCATTAGGTACACATAACAATGGGTCCTGTTCCTCTGTTTTTGCTGTATCACTAGTTCAGTCCTCTGTGCTTTCTTATTTAACAATGGTGCAAAGACTTATGGTGATCAGGAGACGTGCAAATACAGCACAATTCTCTGTTGTGTCCTGTCTAGCTCAGAGAAGAACTGTAGGTGCCTTCCCAATCTGTGTTTGCACATCTCTGTAACTTGAAGTCGTTAAAAAATCCCCAAATAACTCAACCCCAAACCAAGCATCTTCTGGAATGCCAGTGCTGCTGTCCTCATCACTGTGAGATACTAAGGATGTAAAAAAGACTGTGTTCTCTGAGTAGGTCTGCAATTCCTTTGTTTATGTACTTGGAGCACGCAAGGATTACAGGGAGAGGATGCTGAGAGGAGGATTCTGAGAAAAGCTCACCAGCCTGTTCCTTTAGCAGTGTCTGGTGGGGTCAGTGTGCTTCAAAGGGATGCTCCAGTTCCCTGGCTGGTACCTGCTGCACCGAGGCCTCTCACTGCTCCTTCTTTGTCCCCACGTCGTGTGTGTCTCCTGGACATGAGGAAAGGCTCAGCGGTCCCTGTGTCCCAGCCCCTTCCTCACCAGGGCAGGTCTCTGCACAGTCTGGGAACTGCAGCACCTCTTGGAGGTCAACTCCTGACTCTCTGGCATGTTTTTTAATGATTAAGTGAAAGCACAGGTCAGACCGCAGCAGACCTGGGGCATTTCTCTATATTGTATGAAACAATCAGTCCCACACCTCTGCATTAAGCTATTCAGGCCTAAAAACACTTGTGAAAGGAAGGTCAAAAATCTGAAATTATACATTATTATGTACTGTGGAAGTAAATGAGAGCTGTGGCACTAAAAGCTTTTTTTTTAAAAAATCTCACTATAATCTGTCTTTTCCCTTAACAAGGGTTAGTGCCACAGAGAAACTTAATACAGGTTGAAACCATGGAGTTACAGAGGAACATCCACCAGATTTTAGAACTTGCTTATTCTATGCAGAGCAAGTGCTCTGCTATCATATTTATTTGTGTGTCTGTATGCATTTAAGACAGCTTTGCTAGTTAAAGGCATTATTTTTCTTGCTAAACTCCTATTTTAAAATAATAATGATGTATTAATATATATTGAAAAGTTGCAGAGGTGGGGGGGGGCCCTCAATTTGACACATTGACACTTCCATTGGGAAACCATATGCCCTCTGTTTCTGAGCTTTTTGGTATTTGAGTTGGGAGTCTAATAGACTTATGGAAACAAAAAATCTATTTTAATATAATGTCTTAATATGAATAATAACTTGTTATATAGATAATGCATTTGAAGGGAAAATGAGGGCAACTTTTATTTGCTGACTGGACACTCAGTCATAGAAACTTGACTTTTTGCAATTGTTGTTTTAACAGAAAAATCATAACTAAGACCCAGTGATAAAACATCAGCTGTTTTAAAAGTGAAAAATTAGCCTTATGTTCCCAAGACAGTGTAACAACTACTTCTTTGATCAGTCCATGTTGAAGGATCCAAAGAAAATAAAAATTTACAATGAACAATTGGTAAGACATTTTTTCAGAACAGTTGGGTAAATTTCTACTTTATGTACAAAGGCATTTTTTCATATAAGAAGCCAACTTTAAATTTTTCATGTATTAAAGAATATTATGCAGGTAGTATCTGAGGTGCTATAAATTTTCAAGAATTTCAAAATGTTAAATGTCTTTCACAGGAAGTCTTTTATATCTTGATAGGATACAATTCATCCATACACAAGTGTGTAAGTCTAGAAAAACTAAAATATGACTTAAGTAGCAATCCAACTTTTTAACCTCTGAATATTTTTCAACCTTCAAGCTGTTTTTCACAACAGTTCTGTATGAAGTTCAATTATGTTGACAATCGCTAGTTCAGAGATCATTTCCTTAGATGATACTGAACACTAATTTTCTTTCAAATTATCTTAGAATAGGCAAATTCTTTTTAAGAAGTCAGATTTTGTAGGTAAATTATACTTGAAAGAATATACTGCCTTCATCCAGGTTCATGTATTTATCAAATGCTTATTATCAACTGATAATAGAAAGAAACTGGAGGAGTTAATGAACTTGAATGAGCAGGACCACAGCAGGAACTGAGGCACTGACAACATAACTATAGTTAGCAAAGGCTGCTGCTTATTTAACCAATAACAGCAATATCAGGTTATTTAGGTGCATTTAAAGGAATCCTACTCTTCAATGAAAAAAAAGAAAAGCAAATCCCAACCCAGCCTCACCTAAAGACACAGAGAAGGCATAGAAAATATGGGAGGGATTTAATGATGGAGGATGGAACGTACAGAACACAAACTAACCAAATAAGTAGTATATGAACTTAAGGGCAGTGCACAAACACTACACACACTTTCAGTTTTTGAAATTTTGTTTGGTGGTTTGTGTGGTTTGGGGCATTTTTTGTGTGGTTGGTACTTTTTCCAAACAATATTTTATTCCTGGGTGAAGTGAAACAAGAGCGATGAGAGAAAGAAAAGTGTTTCTTCTTAGATCTTTCTTTGAAGTAATTATCTCATAATTTAATTAATGAAGGTAAAAGATGAAAATTTACCCAAAATTATAGGGAAACGTAGTTGATATTAGCTTGAAGACTAGTTTCATAGTCCTTGTTGCTTGCTAAAAGCAGGTGTATCTGGAAGTGACAGGGAATGTGTATCTGAGGAACTGGACTGGATTTCTTCTGGGATAAAACTTTTAAATGCAGCAGATGGGGTTGTTGGGGGGTTTTGGGTTTTGGTGGGTGTTTTCTTTCTTTTTTTTAGTAGTATGTGAAAATTCCAAGACTTAAAATATTTATAAAATGTGTCAGTGACTGAAATATGAAGGATATGATAGCTTTGTAATGCAGTATGTGACAAAAGAGTTTTATAAGAGAATTATGGGCATGAAGCCTTCATGTCAGTGAAAGTGTTAGCATATTAAAATCGAGCAGTACTGTTTTACTCACTTATCTCGTTGTACTGAGCACACACCCTCCAACAAGGATAAAACTGACAAATGCACAGCCAATCTTCCCACTCCCAAAGACAAGAAAATTAGCTCTGTGCTGTTGGAGCACAACTCCAGGCTCCTGCAACAATAATAGAGATTAATTTGTAATTGTGCTTTGCCCCCTGCTCCTCTGGCCATCTGTAGAGGATGGAAGTGGCTGTGAATGGCAAGAGCAGGAGGAAAACCAATGGCAGACTGAGATTTCCCTCCCTGATATGGGTGGTTTCTGCTCCTCCAGTCATATTCCTAACATGACAGAAATTAGAGATAAGAAAGATGTAATAAGTCATATTGAAACTCTTTCAAAAAAGCACAGCATTTTTTCCTACAGTATCTTCTCCTCCATTACCTAAATCCTTTCTAAAGGACTGAAGGAATGAGACTCCTGCCACTTCCCTTGGGGGTGTCTTTTCTGCAGTGTAATAGTCATCCTCTCTGTTAGGAATATTTTTTCTGACATTCAGCCAAAAAATATTGTCTGCTCAATTTACTCCCATCACTCCCTTTGTACTACACAGGTTTGCACCTTGGCCATGTTTTTGATGGGAGTTTATCCCACTCAGTTCAGTGGTGAAGCTGATTTAGTGGTACTTGTTCCTTCAATAGCCTGTTTAGTTAGAAATGCCCCGTCTGGATTCCCTTGGCTCACCTCAGTCCGAGGGGGATCTTTCACATCATTGAAGGTGCTTAGCAGGGAAAAGTTTGTTTTCTGAACTACTGTAACCACTGCTTTTCCTGCACTCCAACCCACCTGCCTTTCTTTAGCCTGTTTTATGCTATAAGCTCATTTGAGAGGCAATTCTGGAATTTAAGAGCCTTAAGAGGAAGTAGGTTTTTTAATTAAGCTTATGCTCAGGTCTCCAAACGTGCTTGGAAAATGCAGACCCTAAAATTCACTACTCTGGAGTGGATTCAATACTCTTATGAACACCTTTAATGAGTCTTCAATAGGACAATACAGGGTCTTAAATATTTAAATAATATTCAAAGTGGATGGTAAACAATAAGGAGCAGTAAATAATTGTGCCTCCTCTTATTAAAAACACTGCAGTTATTTTTAATAGGACTGTGTCAATGTTTTATTGTTCTAATGCCATTTAGTAACATTTTTAGATTAACTGAATTTTTAAAATTTGCCACAACTACACAGAGTAAAGTTAAGAATGAAACTGTGAGTTTCTTTCCCTTCCATAAAATACCAGGTTCTCACCAACTTTAGGAATTTCAACATTTGTTTTTGTTGTTGTTGACTGACACCATTACAGCTGTTCATAAATGTGTTAAATGTTAAACTGTGCTTTCAGATGTACTCTTATTTGACTGTTAGAATATGGAGTTGTAGTTAAAACTTAGTGTGGTATTTTTACAAATAAAATAGACCAGATTTTGCAAGTCTATGCAAAGGGAATGTGCATCTGCAGACCCACAGGTCTGTATCAGCAAGCAAAGATTTGTGATTTAAATTATATTCTACCAATCCAGATTTTTTAATCTGGCCCTTATTTCCAAGGTTTTCCTGTATCTATGAGGAAGTGCACAGTTCACAGGGTGGAACTTCTATTCATGTCTTTGAAACACTTTCCACTTGAGAAAAACCCTAAAATGTCTCATTAGAGACAGCAGGGGAGTGTTGCCAAATTATCATTCTGGCACCTGAAGAGGACTGTAAACTTTTTGGGAAACATAGAAAATTCAGACTCAAATATGTTTCATCACACTTTTAATATAGTTCATTAATTTTCTTACCAATGGGAACACTTGGCACAAATAACCCACTGCCTGCACGAAGATGGTCAGTTAAAAATTTTAAAATGTGACAAGTAAGTGTCCATTCTAATCTGTTTCCAAAAAAGGGAAAAAAGATACTTTTTACTTAGTTATCCACCTTGGTTTTTATTCACCAATGCCACATCAATTGAAACAAAATATAGATTTTATATTCTAATTATCCCAATAGGAATTGATAATGAAACTGAAAACAAAAATATTTTTCTTTTCCAGACCTTCCTAAATCTTTGAGATGGACGTAAAAAAAAAAAAAAAAGAAAAAAATTTAGCTAAATAAGAAAACTCTCATAACTTTGGCTTTCTTTTTGAACTCCATGGCAGTCATTTCTAAAATACATTTTTCACACTGGAGCTTTTATTCCTTTTTCATTTGACTTTGCCAGCAGGGCCCTCTGCTCAGTGTTTCAGCCAGAGAGGACACCTTTGACAGCATGGCTGCCTTTCCCCTACGAGCGCTGTGCCTGTGTCAGCGCGGAATTAGAGCCCAAGTTTCCATGTTGTCCTCCGACCCCTGCCCTGGCAGCCCGAAGGCAGCGATGGAACCAGCACAGCGGTGCTGAACAGAAAGCAGAGAGCACGCGAGGATGAAACAGTGTGGAAGCAGGAAAATCTGACCGGTCCTCTGTATTTTCCTCTTCTAAAAAAGAAAAATAAAAAAAGGCAAGCCCCTCTTTCTTTTCTCTCGAAGCTTCAGTCTGACTTCAGGCAGCTTTGGCTTGTTCACTGACCCAGGAACAAGTACCATCATCCTATTAGTACCCTGAGTGTGAGATAACCATCCCATGGCAGTGTCTTGAACCACAGTGTATACATATGTTTTGAGGCAGATGAAGATAATGTATTGAGATTTTTGAGGGGCTGGTGGTGTCTCTCTGTGGTGACAATTATGATTATTCCAGACCATTAAGGAGAATTTTTTAAAAACATTGTTTAATAGTTAATGAATCCACAGTAGAAATAATTCCAAGAACAATGCAGTAGGATGTGTTAAAAATATATATATTTCAACTTGCTTCATATTGCTGAAACTTTGTTCAAACATTACAAGGATTTATCAGCATAATGGATGTAACTTGGGCTTTTAAAAGCCCACTGTGACTTTGTTCAAAAATTATAATCCTTTAGTAGCCACAACATTGTATGTGAAGTTATTCCCTGTGTTAATTTGGCACTTGTTCCTTTCTTTGTTCTGAACCCTGTACCAGTTTGCTCCGTCTGATGGCCTGACACTTCTTAAGTTGAAACAGAGAGGTAACAGTGCTTATTTCCTGAGTTATCCCTCAGTCCCTTCTCCATGCTCATCTACTGGACTACAATCATGCTCCATACTTTCCATCCTACTCCCTGCTTTCTCTTTCCAAACTGAAGAATCATATTCTGCTCAGTGCCTTCCTTAAGAATCCACTACACATCACTTGTTGTGTCTCTTCACGCTTTTTTCTAGTTTTTGTCTATGTTCTTTTTCATGTGGAAAGAACCAGAACTGCTTCTGTTCATGGATTTAAGGGTGGAGTAGGGGATGTTTCAATTTTTGCTCAATGCTCTTTTTCTAAAACACCTAAAATACAGTCTGCTGTCCTCACAGTGCCCTGCTGTGCAGATGAGATTCCCATGGGACCTTCTTTCATAGAAATATTTTGTTCTGCAGGCAAGTGGAGTTAAATAATTACAGAAGCTGCATAAAACACATTGAGGCAGCATTCTATACAAGCATGAACAACAGAGAACTTATTTTGTTTGGGTTTTTTCCCTTTAAGTGTGAAGATTTGGTCTTGCAGGGATGGAATTTGGTAATGCCACAGAAGAAGGATCTCTGCATGGTCCAGTTAAACTGATGGCTGTGATGTGCAGAGCTGAGCTAGTGGAAAGTAGAAGAGGAGTATGAGACACTGCAGCTAGTATTCCTTTCTGTTTGCTGCCTCTCAAAGACACTGCTCCAGTGTTATGTTTTGGAAATACTTCAGTCAGGTTGAGCAAAAGCAGATTTACAGGACTGTCAGGGAGGTTTCCTGGAGTTTGAATCCTCCAGTACATCTAAAGTGCCAGAAAAATCAGATGTGTCAGTTAAGGAAGCAACATTTATCAAAGTATCTAGAGTGAATTTATCTTGCTGTCTTTGAAAACATTGATAGGAATTTGTCTTAGTATAAATGAATAAGGTTAAAATCAGTTATATAAAAAAAGGGAGCTGAAAGTTGGAATTCAGATTCAGCCTTAGTTTCCTAATTTTAGTGTTGTGCCTTTATTTTCCAAAATATTAATTTTTCATAGATTATAGATGACATTTTACATCTATACATGGACATTGCTGGACTCCAGTGTTATCCTTATAAAATTAAGCCCCAAGGCCTCAGTCTTTTTGTGCTCTAACCCAGTCTGGTACTGCAGAAGCTGCTGAATTTGGTTCCTGGGGGATCCCAGCATTACTGGAACACTGGGTGTTGCATCAAGACTGCTTTGGCATTTTACCTTTGTTCTGTGTGTAGCTTGGCTGAGGTCAAGAGGCTGAGCACAGCCCTTGATGGAAACTGGAACGTGGCAGTGAGGAGGAGGAGGAGGCCCTTTGAATTTTCAGTTCTCTCTCTCCATTCAGCATGAGGTGACAGTAAGCAAGATAATAACACCAGATGCTTAAACACTCTCTATAGCTTTAAGTAAGGGTAAGTGTAATAAGACATATTTTCTTCTTCCAAATCTTTTGGAAATACGCAATTCCTGGGGAAATTCCTGCCTTATATTGGTACAAATGTACTTATTCTGGACTTTGCAGTGTATTTTGGTAGAACAAGTGTTCTCTTAAAATGCTTATTTCATAATCTGCAAGAGTTTTTACTCACTTTCCCTCTAATTACATCACTTTTAGGAATGGGAGTTTGGGATGAAAGGGAAGCAGGGAAAAGAATGCATCGATTTCACAAGGTCATGGTTTCCAATATAGAGGAAATCTTCACAAGAAAAAAATTGATTCCTTGATAGATTATGTAATTTCAAAGCTGAGATCCACCAGTCAGTTAACTGTTTCTCAAATCTTTTATTAAGCATTGCTAGTAATTAATAGCAAAAGAACACCTTAATCAGAAAACAAGGACTGCTTTTCTTCACTATATATTTATATAGTAAAGATTAAAATAATGTAATTATCTGAGGAAGAAAAGCAATTGATTTGGTGCCTCTTGGTAGTTTTGCACCTAGATACATAAATTTGCATAAAATAATGAATTTTAATTTCAAATACTTATTAATTTCTTACACTTCTGATAAGACATTCCTTTCATATTTTCTTTCTAAGCAACTCTATACATGTTTTTTTAAAAAGTTCAAATACTTTCAAAACCCCCCAGTTTAGGGTTTGAAGAGATGTTACACTTTTATGTGTCCTTAAAATGAAATAGTTTTTTAGAATTACTTCTACTCCAGACAAAGAAAAAAGTATCTAAGTGGGTTTTTTGTTGTTGTTTTTTCTTTTTTTTAAATTTGCTTTATATTTAAAGAACATCCCTATTTTCCATTGTGCTGTGTTTTTATTCAGACAGGTAATTTCCTGTAATGCCACAATACCTTGCACTGATTCTATCCAGTTAGTTCAAATGAAAATTCCATGTATCGTATAATCTTATTTAAAATGTTGATGGAAATTATTTGCTCAACTGTTATGACCTTTATCCTTATGAAATGTATAGTGTCTAAATGATTAATCTGAAGCCACATCCACTCTGCATATTTTCTACTGTACATTGCAGCAGTAGAAGTGCCCAAAGAGATATGAGCTTTCCTCTGCCAATTGTATTTTTAATGGAAATATATAACATGCACACTGTAAAATTACTTTTAAAAATGCATTTAGTCTTTTTTCTAGGAAAAAAATGAGAAAGATTAGTTCCTTTCTGCATTTTTCTCATGGACTCAGTAGCACCTTATTCCTTTCAAGCTTAGTTGGAAATAATGTGCAGCAAACACATACAGACATTATTTTTGTACATAACAGAAAAATGAAATAGATTAGAAGGGAAATTACGATTGAAATACTCCATGTTCATTTTGTTCCAGTGTGGCTGAATATTTAGATTACAATGACAGTTCAGGTTTTAATGGCAACTTCATCAAAACAATTGCATAAATATGTTGGATTCTAGGAAAATCCTTTTTTTGCTCTGAGCAAGGTAAACTTGCTAACTCTGCTATTGATCTATGGGCTTTACCTTGCAAGATTCTCAGCATATTTTTTTCCAATATAGTAAAGCCCTTGTGCCTCTGGTTAACCAAATGGCACTGCTGTTTAATTTGTAGGGACGCTTCTCCTGGCAGTGGCTGTTTGCTCAGGATGGAGCAGTGTGTGTAGCAGTACCAGCTCTGATTTGTCAGAGTGCAGAACTGCAGTGCAGGAGGAGACTCAAAATACATGGAACCTCTAACTGCAGAGAACTGCCTAGGTC
>JAOXXN010000065.1:1677016-1712206 GCA_026770055.1 Myrmophylax atrothorax | reverse complement strand
CTTTTTAACCCTTGTGTGTCAATAAAATAGACAATAGATGAAGAACATGAAAAAACATTACTGTCAAAATATCCCTGAAGTAGCCAGAATTTTATACAGGCACAAAACAGGTAAAGTGGTGATGAGCCTACAATTTCTGAAGTAGTTTTAAAAAAATTAAGCCTTGGGCCTGCTTGCATGTTCATACTGTAAATGGGAAACTTCTTCCAAGCCTAACCTAGTTCTTAAATTATTAGCAAAATCAAGTTATAGAATCATTAACCTATTTCTTGGGACATTTTTATTTCTGCTTTGCAAAAGACAGCAAGATGCTTACTAAAATATGTAACTCTGTGGTTTCTATTAAAATTCTCAATCTAATAAATAAATATATTTCTCCTTTGTGGTATATTTGTATGTTGAAGGTAAACGTACTTAAATATATTTAAATATACTTTAAACATTAAAAATATACACTTTAAAATGAAAATTCTTCTCAAGAGTCTTAACAGCTTTTGTCTGTTGCCCATGAGAGCAGAGATGGTTCCTCTTGGGGAAATGTAAGCCTTGAACCGTACCTGTATTTTTGCAGCCAAAGAAAAGAAACAATCAGATGGAAACACTTTTCCTTGTGTTTTTATCACCAGAATGCAGCTATTGTTATGAACTACTTAAGCTTTTGTCATGTCTGAGAAAGGACACTTGTCTACTTCGTTTACCAAATGCATGTCATCTCTGCTCAGTTCCCAAAGTTGTAGAGACTGTCTCCCAATACATTGGGACTTGTGTACAACCCCCCAGTGCTCCTTAAAACACCCAGTCCTGTGCCTAAGGAGGCATGAACTCCTCTCAAGGAGCACTATGAAAAAGTGGAAAAAGAGCTGATGTTTAAAGTCAATTATTTTCATCCTGCTCTCTCTGGAGCAAGCTCAGAGTTACTCAGTCACAGGGTTAGATTAGTCATTGTGTTTTGTCATCTCTTTGTGATTTTCACTTTTTATGATTTTCATCCTTTTGTGAGCGTTGCCTTCCTGGCTGGTCACAGTAATCAGGAAGAACTCACGATGGTTTCAGAGAGACCAGGCAGCTCATTTGATTATTATTATTGTTATTAAGTCATCCAACCATTCATTTACTCTGAAAGGTCCAAAGTCTAAGTGCTCTCAAGCTCAGGGTCTGCCTGGGTGAATTAAACTGTATACCAAGTTTGAGGTACCCCAGTTCTGGAATTGTCCGGGTTCTGGCTAATTGTTTTTAGGTCTGATCTTCCTTGCACACTTCCTACTATTAAAAAAGCTGTGAGACTTGGATTGTGCCCAGTCCCTTTCAAAGACATCTCAAGCCCTGCCTTTCAGGTTGCTTGTGGATTTCCCTAGCAGAGATACAAAGAGGCTGTCAGAAGAAATGGAGAAATAACTTGATACAATATATTGCTGTTGCAAATGGTGCTTTTTCTCTTTTTTGGTTCTTCAGACTTCTTTATAAGAAAGAAGTGGGCTGTAGGTCTCTTATAACCTCAGGCAGGACACTCAAATCCACACATGATGTGCATGACTGGGCCCCAAGTATAACTGCTTTTAAATTGTTCATAAACTGTATGACACGACTGTTGCTGTGGCAGTGAGCAGAGCTGCTGGCTTTGAAGGAGCTGACTAAAGCAGCTGTGTAGGATAAACCTCCACAGAGTGAGCACAGCCTGCTAACCAGAGTTTTAAGGACACATTATTGCTGCTAACAAAGAATTTGATTTTCTATAAAACTCTTTATCTCAGGACAGAAAAATATTCCAACAATAAAAATTATCTGATGGGGTATGAGGACTTAATAAACCAAATTCAATGTGATACTATATAATTGGGAACTCCTGCTGGTAATACAGTTCTATCAGCTCTAATCCCTAGAAATATCTATCAGACACTAAGTAATTTAGAAAATTATGTAAGTTACCCATTGTCCCATTGTGGAATGTACAGCATCCCAAGCCATGTAAATTTAATTATGACTAAAGACAGTATCTTACACAGAAATTAGTGCTCTGCACAACAGGCAATGATACAAACTCAACTGAGTCCAACAAGAAGGCACTCAAGTTTATTTTCTATATTCCATGCCTCTAGTTTTCTGGTATAATCCCAGGTGAAATATGCTGCATTAGTCCTTTTAGCAATGATGAAGTGCTGCAAATCCATAATATTAAACAGTCCTTAATGTCTCTCCTGTAAACATGAGTGGGAGGAATGGAAATGTAAAAGAAACCTGGAGTCCAAAATCACTTTAACACAGGGTGACCATGCTCTGCCTGTAGTGTTTGGGACTTCACTTGCTTCTGTTTGCAGCTCTCCCTGGCTCACCTGTGGGAATTAGCAGCGTGTACAGCCCATTCTGCTGAAAGGAGTGTCTAGAAATAAATGCCTCATTCACCTTTTGTGACTTAATGATACCACAGGGTAAGCAAGTGCCCTTCACATCCTCTGTTGAATTTTTAAGGTTGGAAAAGACTCGTCTTCAGCAAAAGAAAGTGGTATTTGTGATGTTAGTCAGTAAAGCCTAAAAACTTCCCTAGGGGCTTTCACGGGCCATTGGGAGCAAATGCCCAGCTTGCAGGTCAAAATCCACAGCACTGCTGGAACCTATGTACATAAAATCTGGTGTGCTCCATTGAACACTGTATTTCTCCTGTCTTGTTTTGACATTACTCACAGGAAAACAGCCAAATCAATCCAGATGAATTCAATCCTTTCTGGATGGAAAGCAAGAGAACTGTTAAAATCTGTTATTTTGCAGAGATTTGTAACACTCCAAAATGTATGGAGATTGTGTTTGTTGTGAAGGAAGGGCAAAAATTCTGCTTCAAAGCTAAACCCCAATTCTCAGCTAGAATTCAGCTAGCAAATTTTGTTTGTCTTTCAGGGGAAAACAGTACTGGCAGTTATAGACAGGTTTTATTTTTTTGATAACTTTCCTTTTTAGGGTGGGGCAACTTCTTTAAATTTTCAGGTAGTCATGTGAGGTTCTTTCATGCCACAATTTTACGTTGTGAAACCAACACTTGACACCTTTGAGCAACTTAGAAGTGTTTAGGAAACCAAGAATGAGTAGCAAAAAGTAGGGCACTCTTCTGCTCTCCCCATAGATCAGCAGCAGAGGTTTCCTAATAGTTCCAAAGAGAAACCAGGCACAGAAGCACTTGCTAAGCACTGTGCATTGAGCTGTCACCTCCAATGTCCCTTTGAAACCCTGGCTGTGTCTTAAAGGGGAAGATGGAAAACAGAAAGTGTATAGTTTCGTTGGCGGAGACTCTGTCAGGAAGTGCGGCTGTGATATGATTTCTGTCAGAAACAATCTGCTTGAAATTTTGCTGTCTGTACTCTTGAACACGGAGTTGCTTGTGTGTGTTCTAACCGTAGGTGATGGGATCTGCTGCCTTGTCAGATAACATTTGAGCTCACTCACTACCTGCTTGTTGAGTAGCGCTCAGACTCTCTGCGCTGGCAGGGAAAGCCTTAAGGCTACTCGGCATCTGTCTCTTTCTGTAATTAGTTGCAGCCTTGTGTACAGAGCAAAACAGAGATTTTTTTAAAATATATATTTTATTATTTTTTTTCTGTGAAAGAGTAATGTGCACAGACAGGAGCTTTTAAACAGCAAAAGAGTTTGCTAGTGTTTGTCATTCCTCTGTTTGAAGAGGAAATAGCTTTTTACCTGCTGAGAATAAAGTGTTGGCGTCCTTTTTTTCAAATTACACCAAGGACCACAGATATTTTTGGAAGTTGACCTTAATTGTAAGTCTGAATAGACAATATTTCTGCTCTTACATCTGATGGAGCCCATGATCATGGGGGAGAATTTGGGATTGTGATTCCTTAGACTCTTGCTCATGTGATTTTGTTGCCCCATGGAAGGGTATGGTCTGATGACTTCCATATTTTAAGCATCCACCACGTGCTCTCATCACTGAGGGCTACTCAGAGAGGCCTTCTCAAAACAAACTTCAAGAGAAAAATCTTATTAGAGGAAAAGACAGTTTTGAATATTTCGATGCCTGTTTCACATATTAAGACATTAGTTGCATAAAGTTAGAAAGTAAGTATGTGTGTGTATTCCTGGGATTTGTTTTGATTTTTCCATATTGTCCCAATTAATTTCTCACAGAGCTGTTGCTTTTGGTAGTTTGGTGTGAGAGCAGGAGGCATCCTCAGGATTATAAGGATTTGATCTGTTGCTGTAGACTTGAATCTCTTGCAGCACCATTTTCTCTATGTAAAAACTTGTCAAGATAAAAGGTTGTGCATTGTGATAATTCTTAAAATTTATTTAAAAAGGTGAGCAGTAGGTTGGTGCAATACAGATCAATCATCATTCCGGATGTAAACCACCTCCAGCATTCTGGAGAGGACAATCCTCCTCTCATTGCTTGCAGCTGAATTCCTCCTGCAGCAGCCACCATCAGTGCTGGGACTTGATGTATCCAAGTGTTATATGGTAGTCTCTAAATATCAGAATTTCAAATATATCCTCATCATTACCAGCAATGAGGTTTATGTCATGAAAACTAGATTTCTTCCATACTGCACTGCTTCCCTTTTTCAGAGTAATCCTACATGAAACATCATTTCGGTACTTTCTCTTGGAATGAACACAATGCCATTGGGTTTGCTTAAGTAATGTCAGAGCAACTGCATTATTTTAAAAATACATTCCTCAGATTAAAATATGTCCTGAAGATATCCTTAAACTTATTTAGAGATTAAGATTTAATATTAAAATTTTTTGTATGAGAGCTGAGCTGAGCTAGGCTTTTCAGTTAAAATTTTGGGGTGAGTTAAGCAAGGTTTTTGATGTGCCACAGTGAAGACAAACAATTCTAGATGGCACTTTGTAGGTATCAGGTTAAATTAATTACATAAGAGTAATAAAAAGAAAAAATCTGATGTCCTTTTAAGATATTATGTAACTTTGGCTAAGTTCCTCAGAACTCTGAGTGTTTCAAAAGGTGGTTTAGGCACATGGGAGCCAAGACTCATCTTAAGTCAGTGGGAAACTTGGAGGAGTTTTAAATGGTACTGACTTCTTACTGTGTTCTGAACTGTGGCACCAGCAGCAGACTGGGTAAACAAATGGTTTAATGGTTTAATCTTTGTTTAATGGTTAAATCTTTGTGATTTGAGAGATAGGATTCCAACCAGTGTCATCCCTGGCCTCTGCTGTACTGCTCAATGGACAGGAGACCCACACTGGGTGTTCTGGGAAAAGTGGTTCCCGGTGTATGGCATCCTGAGGATTACTAAAGAAGCAGCATATTTTTCATTTGATTGTGTTATGAGATAAAAAAACTAATTTTATAAAACCCCAGTAGCTTAATCCTGCTTACTTTGGCAATGACTGAATGTTTACTCTTCTGATTCATTGCTGTTAATTACATAAAATTGACTTGATGGTTGTGATGGCTTTCACTGGGCAAGCAGAGGAGACAGAGCTCTCAGCAATGTACCAGGGATAGTGCTGACTGACACAGCTGATCATTCTCTCCAGAGAAGGAATGGTGTTTGTCCATCTCCCTGGCCAATACCTGTATTCTAGTTTAGTTTCTGGGGCCTTATTCAGGCTTTACTTGGCAGGTTCCTACACAGACTTAGTGGATTTCATCATCAGGCCTTTTTCTTTTAAATATTTGCACTGAATTTTTGAATTAATTATTTCAAGTTGTTGTTGTGGTTCATCCTATCCCATAGAGCACTCAGACAGTACTTTCTGGTTGGTTATAGTCTTGGTCTGAGAGATTTCTGGCCTCTTTTGTCATCTCTGCTGAAAGTCTGCAAGGAGGATGGAAATGATTGAATATGCAGAGAAAATTAATTTTGTTTGAGCTAAAGAGCCACAAAGGCAAATCTTTTAGACAGAACTGCCCACTCTGTGCCATTTAATGCAGCTGCAGTCCAGAGGCTGCAATAACTACGTTTGTTTCTATGGATCTTGCATTTAGTATAACTTTTCCTGGTATTTGTCTCTAGGAAGCTCAGCCATGGTGGGTTCAGAAGTTTCAGAAACTCATCCTGAACTTAAGATCAGCTAGCAAGGACTGAGTAAAAGAAGGGTAGAGAGAGCAGAATTAAAAAATCAGAGAGCAAAAAGCATATCTAAGATCAACCAAAGAAGGGAGAAAATATTTTAAACCCCCCCAAACAACAGCAACAAAACCCAAAGAAAATAAACAGTCAGCTTTAAATAAAACCAATTCATATACAACACTGTGCCAGTCACCAAGGCAGCCTAACCAAGGGTTTGTGCCAGTTGCAGGGACATCCCTTTGGCTCACTAAGTAGAAAAGGACAAAATATTGAAACTCAGTTCTGTGTGGTTTATTCTGGACTAATTAAATTATTCTTCCACTCTCCTTTTTTTTTAATGTGACTTTTTTTAGAGATCAATTAATATTTTATATTTAATTTCTGGGCAAAATTATTACACGTGATATATAGTTAGAAATAAATATATAGGGAAATAGAAATGTCTGCTTTCTCTGACATCGATTTTTCAATATCACTCCACTTTTAAATGTACCCACAGAGCTCTCTGCTACCTATTAGCATCTGTCTCCCTCCTTTCAAAGAAAATATTTCTGTCATATTATGAATATTAATTTTATCTTCCTGATATTTTGACAGTAGTACATAGCTTTCAATAGAACTTTTCTCTCAACAGCTACAAAGGACTTTCCAAATCAAGAACCAGCTGTTGTGTTTTCTAGGCCCTCCATGAGCCTTGTTGCCCTTTTCTGGATACATCTTTGGTAGGATAAGGATCCTTTATTGTCCTTTAGAACATTTCTGTCCTAGTAGGCTGTAGGGAGATTGATGAATACTGGTGTGTGTTAAATAATATCACTTTGAAGTTGAACTGACAGTGTGCATTTGGAGAATCCAAAGCACCATCACACAGGGGGTGGTGGAAACACTGTTATCAGGAGCACAAAGGTCACCTCAGATGAAGTGCTATTAACTAAAGAATCTGCCCTGTATTTGGGGTCCAGCTACTTCTACAAATAATTTGTTAGCTTGTGGTGGGCTGTGTACTAGTCTTTGCAATGTGCTTGTTGCATCTATTTGGATGTCCTTCAATAACAGATTTCCCACAGAGTTCAGGGGGTTCAGCATTTGTTACTATCATAACCTGATACCAGGACACTGTAAATTATCTTGTTCCATAAACAGTGGCTACCAGCATAAATTGTACTTGCAATATTCGTGTTCTCTTTGCTTTGCTCCCTGACAGTGCTTATATTGCTCTCCTTCCACAGAAGGTGCAGAGTGTCAGCTAAGAAAGGGTTCATGTTAGAATGAGGAACAGGTATGTGTGTCTCTGTTTCAGCCTGGCACTGCAGGAATAGCAACAGTGCCCACAGGTAGGAACCCAGTGCTCCAGGCAGGCTTAAGGTATCCCAATGGGTTTCTGGCTCCAGAGCCTTATTTTCAGGTATCTTGGAACAACATACTTATGCTCCTGCCTTGCTCTGTGCTACTCCTGACCACAATAAAACTCTAATAGCTCTGTGTGAGTTTGTCTTCTGCTGCAAGAATCTCTGTGCATGTATTACTGAGAGAGCTAAGCCATCTAAAGCAATCCTTGAGCTCTTCCATGTTTTCCATATACTACAACTGAAGAGAGTAGGATCAGCTGAAGTGACTAGATGTGAAAAGCAACCCTAGTAGTTATTCTTTAAATAACCCATGATATATAGTGTCTTATGTGGTCTGTGACAAAGCAGATGAGTCCTGGGGAATTGTCTAAATAGATGTGTATGCAAAATCTAATCCATAATTGCTTGCTGGTTCTGGTACTCTAGAAAATATATTCCTGTCTAAATCAGCATTCACAGGACATCTAAGAGTCTTCCTCATAAACCCATGAAAAGCTGCCAAGCAGAGTCTGAATCCTTGCCCAGCATCCCTCTTTAGTGTTTCTCATTTGTGACATCAACACCAGCTGGGATTTCATACCCGAATCTTCCAGCTTTGCTTGACTAACAGATGTTTGGAGTTGTCTCTGCCTGACTCCTGCTCAGTGAGGGGGTGACTCTGGACCCTTAGGGCCTGGATCTCCTGGGGCAGGTGCTGCAGCTCCAGAGTGTCTCTGGGAACCAGCAGCTGTGCCTTGCAAGTGCTGGCCCCTTTCTGGAGTGCTTGTTGGCCCTGCCAGGGTGTTGCAGCCTGGGAACCTTCTGAGGGGCAGGTAGGTCACTTGTGAGTTGATTAGGGATGCATTTGGAAAATAGGAGCATTTTTACCACTTAGAAAAAGAATTATATTTTCATTAGAATTGACCTGATTCTGTTTTTCAAAGGTCAAAAATGTGGCAGGGAGGGTTGGGAAAGAAGCAATCTGAAGACATAACTAAGTATTTAATTTATGGGTGTAAAGAATGTTTTGATGTAAAGAATGTTTCAAAGTAAAGTTTCCTCCAGTTAATTGGAGAATTGTGAAGGAAAGCACAATGATTTTTCATAATTTTGCCGCATGAGTAGCAAACAAAGTCATTTGGACAGCACAAAAGAACTTCAACAAGTTTATTCTTCTAGAAAGATCAGCCATCCTTCATTATTTTCATGTAATTTTCTTGGTTGAGCCTATGGTAATATCTGTACATAGAATATCTGACAAATATTAGTAACTCTATGAAAATAAACACTTAACATTCCAGGCAACAAAGTCAGAGTTCCAGAAAACACGTAAAAGGAGAAATAGGGTTGCCAAACATTTATCTCAGACTACAAATATATATATATTTTTTTTTGTACCAATTCATAATATTCCATTTCCAAATTATTTCTGCTTTTTCCCAACAAATATTGTACCTTAGTTTCAAAAATCATTGTTACCCAAGTTATTTTTGGGTTTGGTTTTTTTCCAACAAATATTGTACCTTAGTTTCAAAATCTTTGTGATATCCATTTTTTTTTCCTGCACATAAAACCCTCAGTAAAATACACTTTCCTGAGCATGCACCACAGTTAGAGATATTTTGAGGACATTTCAGTTCAGTTCTCTGCTTCTGGGTCACTACGCTCATACCCAGAAAGCAGAGCCTGTTGTTGCCTTCCATGCAGCGTTTCCCTCTGAGCATTGTGGTTTCAGTACATGGGCCCAGTGCCAAAGGTTGGTACTTCAGCAGCAACAGTGGAGCCACTTGGCACCTGACTTTTAGAAGGAGGGATGTGTCTCAACAGCAGTATTGTTTTGATCATTTTCGTTTGTTTTTCTCTTTTTAATTACTTTCAACAATATCTGTCTTGCACTCTTTTTTATGTATTTTTCAAAGCCTGGTCCCTGTGCTTGGAGCCCAGTGATTCCCTTGTGCCAACTCTGCAGCCACAGCATTGCTCTGAGTCAGGGGGTGCCAGTGCTCTCTGGCAGCCCCAGGGGTGCCAACAGGATGCCTTTTAGCAGTGCAGCACCCACCTCCTAGACTGCCAAATAAAGGACCTTGTAATCCACATGTATTTGTACAGGAAATATGTGAATGGGGGTGTATCTGTCTGTCTGTGTGTCTATTTGTCTGTCTATCTGTCTATCACAATTTTGCATAATTTCTTTCCTGGTTTAATTTAAAGGACACATATGGGCTTCTCTTTTTGGCTGAAAATATTAGGCTGACAAGATTTTTGCTCCTTTCTGTTCTCCACATTTTATTGTAACTGGGAATATAGGCTTTTATGTTATGTGAATGTTTATTTTTTGTTTGGTTTTAACACTGGTTGCATTCACATGGCAAGGGAAGTACCAGCTCACGGTCTTTGAGAAGGGGAGATACACATACGTTGTGTTTTCTAATCCTTCCACTCCTTGCCCTAAAATGTTATTTTATGATCAAGTGCTCTTAAACAACTGGTATTTTCATCCTCAAATGTATACCCATGACTAGTAAAGTAATCTCTTTATGACTCTTGTATCCCATAAGATTATTGTGGTAAGTATTCGGACTTAAACAACAGGATACCACTTTCAACATTTTCAGTTGATTCAGAATCCTCATTGTAAGCTGTTACATGGTAGTTTTTTATATATTACTTATTATAATAGTAGAACTGTTCCAGTAGGACATCATGCCTACAGCTTATAAGAAATTACATGGCTATTTGGGACAGAGGAATATGTAGAAACCTGTCATATAGAGAAGGACTTGATAGATTACTGCATTTCTGTATTAATGGTATCATAGAGGATATTTTCTACAGGAGATGTTAAAGCTTGTTGGAAGGCAGGGAATGGTAACTATTTTAACCTTGGCTCCATTTGTGAGGATTCTAAATAAGTCAATTATCTTGTAGTTTATTTTTGTTAAATAATTAGCTGTCTTCACTCCTTATGCCTTGGGTTTCACAGGGGTTTTTCCTGAATAGTAGAATTGTATCATTTATGTAGTCAGGCTGTTAGATATGATCAAACTTGCTGCAGTACAGTCCTTCTCAGAACTGATAACTGGGGGAGACCACGAATGAATACATAAACATCAAAACCAGTGGGTCACATACTGCCTGAGGTATTCAGGAGCAGCAACTCTTGGCTGGAGACTGGACACAAATGTGGATTTATTGAGATCAGTGTTGGATTCTTCCTGGCTTTGCCACAGTTGTGATCTCAGCTCTTATGTCAGCAGTTTAATAAGGGATGTGAGACCTGCAGGACTCAAGGAGAAGGTCTGAGCATAGAACTGATCATGTCTGCATGTGTGCAAACATATATTGTATTTGGGTTTGCACTCATGTACATTCAGCTGTACAGCTTTATGAAAAGGAACTCATAAATTGTGGGTTAATCAAACCTATAGAATTGCAGCTTTCACGTGTGAAATACGTAAGGGGCCACTTTGCTTTAATGCCGTGAGATCATCTGGTGCATGTGCCTCTTTTTGTCGAACTCTGATAAAGACTGTCTTTGCTCTATTACACATCACTTTTACTCCTCTGAGATTTGCTTTAGGGGTATGGATTTGTGGAAGTAAAATGAGTCTCTGAACTGACACTGTGTATTACAATTTTCAGAACACAGTTCTGAAGGGAAAACAACCTTTTCAAAATTCAGTTTCTTTGTAATAGAAGACTTTTCATGAGAACACGTTCTTACACCTGGATACAAATTTCAAGTGCAAATTAGGGGGACAAGTGTTCATATTCCTGAGTGCTGTTTATCTTACAGCTGGAGAAATTACAGTTATGGCTGGTAATGCTGCCTTATTCCTTAATGCCATATAGAAATAGTTTTGTTCCTTTCCTAAAGCAAGAGAAATATAATTTCTTTTTAAAATAAACCAGATTAGTTCTTCACATTTATGCTCTTCAGTGTTGGTATCAATAATTAGAAAATGTCCATCAGTGTAATGTGCTCATGCTAAATTTCTTCTCAAAGCCTGTTGTTTAACAAAGTCTAAATGTCCAATTTCATGCTAGGCAGACCTGTGCATATAGATAAATACATACAATAAGGCAGAATGTGTTCATTTGTAAACAGAACTTACCTATTTGTGTGTCCTGACAGCTTTTACTCTAACATTAGGAGATTGTTTATGTAAGGCCTTTACCACTGTACTACACCAGTGGATGATTTCTTGAATTCTCTCTAAAAAGGTAAATAAATTGTGTACTTTAAATATGTTAACCAATAAATTTTTTTTCCATCATTTAGCAATGTATTTTTCCAAGTCCATTTGTTTGTGTTCTGAAACTGGAAAAATCCCCTTCTGCAGCATTCCCATAGTCAAATGTTTACAAGGGCATAAGGAATACAAAACAAAGACAATTTTTAGGATTTTGTTAAGATTCATGTTTATCATAGTGTGGACAAAAAATGCAAAAAGATGCATTTTCTTATCTATTCCTGTTACATTAGAAAAGTTCATGCCCTGCTCTTAGCATTTTCCAACACAGCTGTAGAGTAGTTTAAAGCCTATTTTTTAAATAAGTGATGCTCAATTTGTCTTTGATGATCCGCATGATTCAGGTGAGATGGGAGCACGGTCGGGCCCTCATTTGCATAAAAATTAATCACAGAAAAATGTAAATTGATAAAATTTTGCCTGGCTTTTCCCCCCTATTCAGGAACCCATGGATGGCTCCCAGAAGCAATCATCTCAGTGTGGTGCCGCGTTGGATGCTACACAAACGATCGCATTTGTGGTGAACACTCACTCATTTAAATGTCAGCACTGATGGGGCAGTACATCATGGGGAAAAACTGAAAAATAAATACACAGCAGCTGAAGACCATCAAATCTGTGGGCACTCTTTAGAGATATATGATCTAATGTGAAAAAATTGTAGATTAATTATCCTTTTTCAGAATGGTAATTGTTTTAGTGTGGCAGCAGAAAAAAATCAGCAATTTATTTGGAATCAAACAAAAACCCAGTAATGTTAAATACGTCATTACATCGTTGTGTTTATTAGAAGGCTGCAATTAATTCCCAAGGCTCCTTTGGGCTCTGGAACTGCATAAACTGAAACAAAAGAACGTTGCCATTAATTTTTAAATACACTCTGAACCTGCAAATAATCTACCCAACAATTCAAAATAAAAACTTTGTAGCTTTATCTGCAAAGTATTTTTAAATTTTTTCTAAATTGCATATTTCCATGACATTGCTGTCATATAATAGTATCTCATAATCCTTACTGAATTTTTCATCTTTTTAAGGGAAGGAAATAATTTTCCTCATTTCACACGTAAGTGGAGCAGAGATATTGTAGAAAAATAAATTGCCAAAGCGTTCCAAGAATCCATAGCACATAATCCACCCCCTCTTGTAATTGATATTGGAAAACTAAACTTGCTTCTGCTTCCTTGTGATGTAAATTTCAAATAGGAGAGTAAAAGAAAAGCTTACACAGGTTATGGCTCCAAATTTTTATTTCTAACTGAGCTATTTCCAGCATCGAGGGAGAAATAGTAGTTTACACCTTTTTCACCTTTTTTTAATTTTTTTTTTTTTTTTTGCACCTTCTGGCTTTAAGAAGCAATCTCTAGAAAATTACAGCAACACAAGGACTTCTCTAATTTATAATGATCTGTAATAGGTCAGCCATAGTGCATTAGATCAGTGCATTAGATCTTCAGGGGCTGGGATGTCGTGTTTCAGCAGTGCAGTCTGAGCCTGCACTGAGGGGATGAGTTTTAAAAGCCATTTATAATGCCTGAATTGGAGAGCTTTCAGTATTAGTATAATAAATGGTGTAGGTTATTTTTTTTCTTTAATTTTTTTTTTTAATTTAGAGGGATCTGGCAGTAATTCCATGTGAGATTTATCAGGGGCATGGCCCAACTTTAACTCATTTGCCTTACGTTTCATACCATCCACTGTGGCAGTATATTAAAAACATATATATATAGTGCATATTAAAAGAACCACCTTATCATCAACTCACAGAACTGCATCTGACTTTTTGCAAGTTAATTAAATGCAGAGCAATGGTTCTACTTATAGATAGAATAATGTATTTTGTATGTTTTGTCTTTTGTTGTTGAAGTCCATGGTTCAAATTGTGGCTGCACTGAAACCAAGGAGAGTTTTGTCAGTGGTTTCAGCTGTGCAAGAACTTCAGTAAGGATGTATGTTATTTATTTTCTGAAAATGTAAGGTGGTTGCAGTTTTGTGAGTGCTTGTATTTATGTACTGCAAAGGACGTTGTGTGGGAAGAGCATGATGGTTGATGGAGGTTTGTAGAGTGTCTGATAGCAGAGGTGCCAGTGTGGACTCACTCGTGCCTTTTGCAGTTGTTTGAGGGGTTTGTCAGGGTTGTATGGATGGGAATTTAACCCCTTACTGGAGGACTGGGGAATTTTTGAGATTACAGTCCTTTACTTTGTCCATGTTGGCTTTGTTGCTGTGTTTTTATTTCTCATATGTGTCACTTGAGCCTTTAGGTTGTTTTTATCCCTGCTGGTCTATGGGATGTGCAGTTCCTCCTCTGTGTAACAGCCACTCTTCCTTTGCCCTCATTCCTATGCATTGTCTGATCGTGCTTCTGTCCCACACTGCATTGCCTGCTACGTTTAGCTCTTAAACATTGCCTGATATCAACAAGTGGTTGCATATGTAATCTGGAAATAATCTGCAAGAAAAAAAGCATTTTAGACTCTGCATCACGAAGGAATAAGTGTGTGTGGAGAAAGGTGGCTGTACAAGAGGGATGTGATTAGCACAGCAGGTGATGCATGGATAGCACATGTGCCATGCACAGTTTGCTGGAGACTGTACCCCAAATAGCTGCTTGGGCTTCTGTGTGCTGGGATGGTTTTCCACACTCTGTCAGGTCTCACTGGTACCCCCTTCCAGCCTTGCAGAAGTGGGTTCATCATCACCTCTTTGAGTTGTCTCCCCACCCCAGACTTACAGGAGGAAAGCAGAAGCCATACACAAGCCTTTTCTGCCTTCCACAGTAAACCAGGAATGCCCTGGCATCCCAGCAGTTACTTCAGGAGCTCTGCTGCTCCAGGCACTGGTCTGGATGCCACAAATCACCTCAGATGTGCAACCTAAGGCAGTGCCTCTCCCTCAGCTCTCTTGACTTCCTTGTGGGAGGTTAACTCCTAGCTATGGAAGAAGTAAAAGGGAAATCTCAACCAACCTTTCCAAAAGATTTTCTTTATAGGTAAGAGATATGTTTTCTTTCCTTCTCCCTCAACCCCTGCACATGGAGTCCAAAATACCTTACCTGGAGACATATTTATAAGCAGCATAATACTATACATGTGGAAAATACTACGGCTTGCAAGTGGAAAGGAAGTATCATTTTTCATCAGATTCATGAAATTACTGGTTTTTATAAATATTAAACATAACATATTTAATTTCAACAAATGGGTTTAATTTAGCTTGGAATTCTTAAGATAAAGTCTGTCTTTTCAAGCCTAATATGAAAAAAGGGACAGCATTTTCCAGAGCATCAACAGTTCCTGCTGACTTCTAGGCTCCTCTCTAAAGAGTCTTTGAAAATCTGATTATATATTTCCAGAATTCAGAGTGCAACTTTAAATACCCAGGTTTGAAAACTGCTGTCAGTATTAAACACAAAGAAACTAAAGACAGAAAAAGAAAAAAACATTTATTGCCATGTGCAAGCTGAATTACTGCAGAAGAGCATTTGTCCTTGGCAATTACAAAGTCCTAATCTGTTAAATCTTTCATACATGTTTATTAAAGACGTGCTGATTGGGCTACTTTGGGTTCACCAAGGTAAATATTATATACAGTATCATATTCAAATTACATACTGCACTGCAGCTTCTTTCACTGCAGCGCTCGAAAGAATATAATTGTTTCTTTATAGAAGATGGAAGGGTTCCTTTTTATAACTTAGAAGCTTCTATTTTATAAAGCTTTTTTCATGTCTGACTTTCCACACATAAAGCAATTCACGTTACTTTCCCCATATAAGTGGAGCCTCCTTAGAAAATATGGAAGGGAAGTGAGGGTTTTTTAAATAGCAATTTCATAGCTGGCTTTAAGAGTTTATCCTTCCAAAGAGTCATATCTATGTCTTATTTCAGTGTGCTTAAGCTCAGATTACCAAGGAGAAAAATGATGCTCTGAAATCCATTCTACTGTCAGCTAAATCAAGTCCAAACCATGTGGTTACCCTGATACTCTTCATATCCCATCATGGACTCTTTGATGGTCTTTTATCCCCCCTTTCCTCTGGGTGTTGTGAATAGACGTACCCAGCATGGCTTGTGCAAGTTTATTATTAACGGGAAGAGAGACTGCTTGTAATTCCCTCCTCCTCTTGGGAAAGGAAGGAAGGGAAAGTCTTACAAGTGCATCAGGAATAGCCATAATTCAGAAACAAGGTAAAAAAAAGGCAGACTCAAACTACAGGATCTAACAGGGACTCTGGCAATGTAAAATCACTGACAATTATAAATACACTGTAGTTGTTCGAATATAACAAACCACTCAGTGTATGTGGGTGGCTGAATATGGGCATCTATTTGTTTCTCCCAAACTACTCAGTCTCTAACACTTTGTTCAAGTTTTTTAGTGATGTCCAATTACATGAAATATGAAATACATGAATGGACCAATAAAAAATGGGAGGGAGACAAAGAGCTAGATTTTATTTTGATGTTCTTGTTCACTTGCCAGGAACTGAAGACTGAAATAAACTGGTGGTAAAATACTCTGGAAGGACATTATGGATTTTTCCCAGTATGCATCACAAACTATAAACACAAATTCTCTGTGCCCTGACCAGGACCTTTAGAAGCCTTCTTTGGTCCATTTCATATAATCAGGTATGCTTAGATATTTGTTTTTCAGGTGGTCATAATCTGTCTTAAAGATAGCAACAACAAAAATGCGTTTGAGCTGGTAGGAGCCTTTTCATTCCCAAAACAACCAGAAAAACTCATAATCCTGTTTAAACCATCAGTACTTAGATGGATTCAGATGGAAGACCATATAAATTGCAGAAGTTCCTTACTTCCAGCAGTAAATTATATGAATTTTGGTGAATGATTATCAGGGAGGTCAAAGTATATGAACTAACCTCAGTCTCTGGCTTTCTGTCCCTCAGGCAGCCTGCCTGAGGCTTTCCCCCCTCACAGTAGGCAAGAAAGCTGCAGAGACCAGAGAATCATGTTCTCTGGGAACTGTTGTCCTGATGGCTTGTAAAACAGCCCTGTGTTTGCTTAGTTTGGATGTGTTCTCTGTCATATCAATCAGCAAATTTTAGTACGTTTACTTCTTAGAGACAACCAAGCAGTTGGCTCAGACAGGTGAAGCCAATTCAACTTTCTCCTGTTAAATCAGGAGCAGCTTCTGCCAGCACAGCATTCTACAGCATTAATACTTCTCTGCCTTTTCCCTTTGGAAATGCAATAGTGCAAAGCAACCCCAATAAATCCCCCCAGGGTGTATTAATTCCAGCCATGCTGAGCCCAACCCCAACATCCTGCTGGTGAGATTTGCCAAGCGCCTACCAGGGCTGTGCTCACTGGAGCAGATGTGGCAGGAGGATCATTGTAGAGGTATCATTCCAGGCAGCCACGGTGAGGTTCAGCCAAATCCAGAATCTGAAGTTTGATTGCCACTGGGAAATTAGCTCACACTCCAGTTCAGTGTGATTAAATGATTTTTAAGTCAAAACAATGTCACTGCCAGGAGGTCCCATCTTTCAGACAACTGGGAGATAGTTCACCAGCACAAGAACTGCAGCTACTTTTGTCTTAAACAGCAGCCTAAATAAAAGGACTTACTATAGGCCTGATTTTTAACTTTTCCTGATTCAAACGTGTCAGATTTCCAGACTGGACTGTGCAGTCACTTTCTGCTAATTCCATGTTGTCTCCCAGTGGTCCATATACCTTAATTCAGTGGCCACTTCTTAAAATTGAACCTGAAATATCTGCACAGTGGTCTCTTGGCAGTAGTTTGGTTGCATGAAATTATCTCTGCCTGTTGGTTTTCTTTTCTATCATCCTTAACTGTGCAAAACTAGTTCATAGGAAGTGAAAAAAAGGGCTGGGATGTGTGATATCCATGACTGTTCCTGACTGGCATGTGAGAACTTTCTCTAGCTGCTAATTGGGAAACAGTTCTGTGGTAAGGACAATTAAATACACCATGGTAGGATCAATATATTGACTTGATGTGGGGAAAACAAACTAACACATATGGATTATTTTTGTTTGTTTGTTTCTTTTCCAGATATTTCAAAAGAACTCTCAGTTTCAAAGCACGGGTAAGGATTCCTCTTATGTCTCAAATCAAAATATGATCAGAGTTACTGTTGCTAAATAAATTTCACAGTTACTAAGCCTAGAAATAAAATTCTGATACTTTGTTTATAGTTTGCCTTGAGTTTTGAGATTTACATATACATCCATGTGTGTGAAAGATTCAGGGCAACCTGCCAGCTACTCAAACATGAGTCATTTTATTTCATTTTTTTTGGAGGGGGATACTAAAAACTAAAAAAACCTACAACAACAAACCCCCAAACAATTGTAACTCTGCAATTTGTAATAAACGGAATACACCAAATGAAATCTTGTTCGCTGGCAGTAACTGGCTCAGCAGTGAGAAAAGTGTCTGTCAGGAAGCTTTGTGTGAATCGCTGTCTCCATCTAGTGCTGCCTGCGAGGAATTGGACCTAAACCCTCGGGGGCAGGGGACGCTGCAAACAAGAGATTCTGTAATGATACAAAATTGTTCTGCGTTATCATTTCAGTCATTAATTCGCTATGCTTTAAAATATGTCAGCATTTCATCTGTAACACACAACGTTTATGCATTGGCTATAAAAGTTCAGCAGCTGTTGAAATGTTCCAGCCACACAGGGTTTTCTGCAAAGACTTTTTAGTATGCATTCATTAATATGGTCACTATTGTTAATTAGTATGTTCGTTAATAATGCGACAGAAAACTTGGCAGGAACTTCCCTGAACCACAAAGTGCTATCATTGCCAACAGGTGTTTGGTTGGAGGGTCTTTGTTTAGTGCTCTTAGAAACAAGAGCCATAAGACAAGGACTCATTTCCCCCTGATTAAGGATGTAAATCAGGGAGTGGCTGATACATCCCAGGCTGTGCTCCGAGCCAGGAGGAAGGGGGCAATGCATAACCTAATTCAAGGAATTAAAACTGACAGGATTTCACTACTAAAAGTAGTTGCCAATTCAGTGTTATTTACATTAACTCCTCAAACCTGACAGAAAATAACTGTGAAATAGTGTTCAGTCCTGTGAGTAAAGCATTTACAAAGCACAACTTCTTGGCTCAGCAGATACTATTTTGCCAGAATTCCAGAACCAACAGAAATGTGAAGACGAGCAGAGACGTTAACCTGCAACATGTTTTAGGTTTTTAAACACTTGCTGTGAATTTTTGCTGCAAATTTAAGTCTTGGTTCCATACACTGAGCCCAGGACAGGTAAATAGCTCGTCCCATTTTAAGGAATTATAGAGGAACATAAGTGTGACTGATGGACTCACGTGTATTTCTGTGCATCAATACAGACCCCAACAGGCTTTATTTTTTAACATAAGAGGATGGAAGCTTTTATATGCTTTGTAGTGCTCAAGACCAGACTAAACTTATTTTTGGTGGGTATATTGTAATTTTTTCCCTTCAATTGTGCAATTTATAACTCATTTTTGTCCAGCTTACTTTTATCTCTTTGGATAACTTTGAACCCATGTCGTTTTCTGATTATAAACTGAAACTAATTTATGTAAACTTGTTCAAACAAGAGAGTCACATCTCATCAGTTTTGTGGGACACTTTATAAACTCATGTATTGAAAACTTAAGATTATAAAATTATTGCTATGAGTTATAATAGGTTAAATAAGTCAAGATAAGAATAGTGATTGTTTTTTTCTCATTTAATTCAGACTTTGAGCATTGCTTGAATCTAATTTTACTGGTTATGATATAAAATATGTGTGTGAAGTGTTGTATTAGGTACTTTCCTGCATCTTCTACCCCAAGACAAATACATAAAAACAATTAGCTATCAAGATGAGCATAAACTAAAAATTGACAAAGTAGCTTTAGATAATTGAAATAACTTGCAAAGTTAATTTCAGTCTCTGAGTTTCACTGTACTGTCATGTGGACCTTTGGATTTCTCCAAGTCTGTCAGGAAATCATACATGGATTAGTCTTCCTTTTGCCTGGGCTGAGGATGCAGCTGTTTAATCCTATTGCAATCCTTGCCAGTCTCCTGAAATGAAACAGCTATGTCAGAGAGCCTGGTATTTCCCTTTCAGGGATGGGGAGATAAATGCCGCTTATTTTGCACAGTATGTTTGAGATAATAACCACAGGACTGTCTTCTAGCCGTGTTTGCGACCACTGCTGTGTATGGCAAACATCTCCAACACCAGAGTTTGGGCAGTGTCCAGCAGTCCCATTCTCTAAAGCCTCTCTCTGCCTTTCCACATATTGGAACTGAAGGCAAGTACATTAAAATCCCCTCACAGAACTTGGGCAAGACCTTTCATTTCTGCTGCCTGAGGGTCAGTGCTTATCTACCCAACCAACTATTCCTGTATGTACACCTTCTTCCTTTGCATTTTGTCAACAAAGTCCTCAAATGTTCCCAAACCAGGAGTTGTAGCCTCTAAGTACTGTAGTAAAGATGTGTGAGGGAATAGAAATGAGTTTTATACAGTTACATGTCACCGGTTTGTTGTACCAGGGACTTCCTAAGTCATGTCAACAGTTTGTTGTACCAGGGACTTTCTAAGTCATGACAACAGCATAAGCAAGAATGGTTACCAAGAAAATGTCATTGAGTGTTTCAAAGGGCTTTCTAAAGCACATCTTTGTGAATAGACTCCTGTCTAGAGGGAAAGAAAAATGATTTAGTACTGGTGATCTGGGTCCTCACCTTGGCCACCTGCACCAAGACTATGGTGCTCAGCAGGATGCTGCATGGACTCTTCTGTTTGTTTATTTTTTAAAGATGTTTCTATGTCTGATTCTCATTGATTTCAATGGGTTGTTCTTTAAAAGTCAAGCTATAAATGAATCAGCTGAGAAAGGTCAGCAGGCAGCATTCATAACCTCACAGGGATCAGGTTTGTGTTCATTAGGCCAGAGCTGCAGTGTGGTTGTGTGCACTCCAGGTATTCCTATCCAGAGCCACCAGATATCTGATATAAGCTTGAATAGAAAAACCCTGAAGGTCTGTATATCAGATATTTTTTTGTGTGTTGCTGCAAAATTTTATTTTAAATGGAGTTTATACTTATTTGGCTCTAATGTAAGCAATGTTCAAACTGCTAAGGAGAATTGAACTCCAGTCACTTTCAAATTCATTTACTTCAAGTGGGTTTTTTTTCTGATGGTTATATTTTATGTTACTTTCAATTGTTGACTTTCATTTCTTGCCAAAGTAGCAAATCTCTTCTGAATTTTGCACAGATATTTGACAAAATTCAATTAAAATGAATAGGATAACTGAATTCACATTTTAAAAACTGTTTTTTCTGCTTCCAGAACAGATTTCTTTTACTTCTCTAGAAGTAAAGTTCCAGTTACTCTGGAGTCCTAGTTCCAGCTATTGTGACCTACAGACAAGTGGGAAGTTAAAAACAAACAGAAAATGGAACAAAATGAAATCTCGTATGTTTTTCTAAGGCAGAACTAAAGAAATAAAAATACATTCATGAAAGTTCAGTTCTTTTTTATACCTAAGTTGACAAAAGCTCTGGCTGCCTCTTAGTAGAGTGCAGCATCTGTCACCTGCTCTGTTTGATTTGCACATGTTCTTTTATGGGGATCTGAGAACATCCCTTGACCCCTTCATCCCATGGCAATGCCATAGCAAGTCTACAGGACCTTCTTGAGTTTGAACTTGATATTCATTGGCAGAAAATACTTGAATTGATGTTTTATTAAGGCCCCTTTAGTTGTTTCTCTTTTGTTCTAAACATGAGATGTTAAAATAATGTGATAATTTGATTATCACTGTTTGTTCCTCTACCGCTTTATAATACATCATTTTAAAAGTTTGAATGTCTGGTGTTACAGATAAATTATATCCTGATTTGAAGATCTTATATTTCTGAGGAGTTAACAGAAACTCTTATATATCTAAATTATATTTCAGTGAAGAAAAGTGAGGCTCTTCAAACCTGTAGAATTTCAGAAAAACTTGTGGAAGACAAGGAACCCTCTGCATTAACACAAAATACATATCTCAAAGAAAAACATGGCTCAACTTCAGCTTTGCTTCCAGGGGCTTCAAAGTGATCCAGGAGGAGTAACTGAGGCACATCTAACATTGCATTAACGTTTATGAACCTTAGATCTACATAGTAAAGAATCTGAAGCAAAATCTAATCTGCTGAATCTGTCTTTAAGCAGTCAGTATAGCTGGCATTCTAAGGCAACACTGGCAGAACAATCTGTTAAGTCATTTAATTAATAAATAAAATATAAATTTATGCACATGCCAGGTATACTTTCATGAAGGTATCAGTTCTATATTTGTGTATCTAAGAAAGTGAGGGGTCCTCTTTTAAATAGGTGCTGTATTTCAAGTACATAGGGGTATTTTTAAGTGTACTTAAGTGTACAATTTTATCTGCTATACATTTTAATATTTACTATTTAACACTTACTTTAACATTTGCTCTGCAACACAAGAACGTTTATTTTACTGTGTTGTGTTTTCCCCCATCTCAGTGGGCTGTAAAGTCAAGTAGCTACTTGAAGTGAAGCTCAAAGATCAAAGCTTGAAGAATAGGACCAGCTCAAAATGGGACGTGTGTTCTTGCAAGGAAGTTCAAGTGATCAGCTGCAGAATCAAGGTGTTGCTACAGTTCAGGTTATGTTCTTGCCTATTTAATCATCTCATTCCACTGTAATTTTTCTAACACTTAACTCTATTTTCAGGTGGGTGTGAGGGGAGAAGCACAAAGGGACAATGAAACGTGGCCAGGAGACACATTCCAAAGCAGAAAATCCCCTGTGGCACAAGGTAACATACGTTTTGTCCATACTTCCAAATGGAGAAATTAATGTGCTAAGTGTGTCACAGGAAGTAGAATTTGATAGTTTGTTTCATTTATGCTAAATCTAACAAAGCAGAGTAGATGTTATATGCTGTGGGCACACATCATGTGAAGGTTGCCATTTGAAAAAGAATAAATGAAAGTATTCTCTCTTTTGGAAAAATCATAGGAAATAAAGTGAAGCTCTGTTGACCTTTAAGGCTAAAACAAGAAGTCTTCAGGGAGTGCTGTTTCCACGACATCACAGTACCGAGAGATTAGCTCTTTGGAGAAACTTTTTTTCCATTGTTCATTTCATCAATGTTCACCTGCAAATCAGATAAAGTCAACAAAAAGTGGCACTTTTTTGGCACAGGATGAACCTAGCCCACTGACACGCTTTCATGCCACGGTTTTTATGATTTTTTTTGCACTATACCCAGTAATCTTCAGTTACAGCAACAGTAGTTCTCTAGCCTGAAGAATATAGCTCATTGGTTGCAACTGGCAATCAGTAAATACAGCTTGGAGTGTTTTAGGGTGACATAACTGAACTTTCAATGATGAAATTTTGCAACTTTATTAAAACTAAATGTGATAGATTAACCTTGCTCAATAAAATAATTAGTCAGGAATTGAATCAAAAGTTGCCTGCTTCGGTAAGTGACTGTTAATGTCAGGCTGTGTAGTTTTAGTAGCCTTCACATGCTAATACATCTAGAGTTTAAAAAATGACATGAGAGGAAGGAAAGGGGACAGCAATAATTTATGGCTGCTCAACAGTCATTGAAGAGGAGGGGAAATGCCAGTCACATCCAGAACTGTTTCCAATAGCCGGATGCATTTCTAATAGTACTTTCCACCAGGGATGTTGTACACTCGCCTCTGGTCATAAAATTAGAAAGCAAAGTATTCTGCAAGACAGTAAAATCCTAATCCTGAAAAGACTTAGTTATGCTTGATTTCTGCAAGCCAAGGGAACCATCATAATGGTAGTGATGGTTAAAAGGCACTTGCTGTGTTTGCAGAATGAAGGTCATACATAAGATGGAACAGCTCCTGTGGAATACTTATCTTGAAACTTCAGGTGGCCTTGCATGTTCATTGCTTCCAAGGTTGAGAAGGTAGAATTATTTTCCTTTCTCAGCCTGTGTGTTCTTGTATATGGGATGTCACTGCTCTCTATAAACATTTACAACAGACTTGTGTGAGGTTAACTTTAAATATACACAGCTCTGCAAGATGCTAATGAGGCAAAGCAGGAATTGAGAAGGTTTGTTGAAGAAAATCTATCAAATTAAAGTAATGTTTTGCTCTCTCACTGAAAGCATTTTTACAAGCCACTTGAAGCGCTGCTCGTACTTAATAGCCCATTCCCTGGACAAATCCCCAGTCAAGAAGTCTTATTGCTTTATGCCTGTGAAAATGTAGGTTTGATATAATAGAGGGAGAGACAAATGCAAAGCTATCAGCTGTTACTGGAAGAGATATCCCAAATGTGGTAAAAGACAACAAGGAGACAGTAATTCATTTTTGTGATGGGATAACATTAATTTCTTTGAACACAATTAACTTTGAGTACATCTTAAACTAGGAAAAAATCAGTTATCCATAATTTAATCTGTAGTTTACTCAAAAAAACCACAGTGCCAAACTCATCACTTTTTTGGTATGTGATGAATTCATTTCTTAATTCAAACAGACATTGGAAATCACCCTTTGAGCATCTCTTACCTTGTCAGTGGTTCACATGCACATAGTCTCTTCCTTGTAATCCCTTCTGCTGATTTCAGAAGTAACTTCTGGGCTTCTAAGCTACAGTTGATGCCTTCCTTGACATAGACAGTGCAAGCCATGTAGACTTAGGAGGTTTATTTTATTTTTTCATATTTCTTACTCCATTATTTATCCCAGAATATAAGGCAGTGAAAGTGGAAAATAAATATTTCCAGTCCAAGTGTGTTAAAGAAGTGTGGACAGGGACTCAAATCCCATCTGCCCTTCACATGCAGCAATGCTGGTCAGTGGGGTTGGAACTGCTGGATCCAAAAAAAGGAATGTTTCTCTCATTCATAGCTTTTGGAAAAACAGTTATTCATGTCTAGCTGTCATGGCCAAAACTAAAGTGACATGTTTGTCACTGTGTTGGTGGCTCTGAAAAGACTGAAAATGATAAATTAGGGGGCTCATGGGATGGTTTTATTAAGGTCAGCTTTGGATCTTAATGAAGACGTGTTTGCAATACTTGCAGAAATGTGGGAATTATTGAAATTACTGTCCTTATCAGCAATTACCTTATTCTGCAGTAACTAACACACTGACAAGGGATTTAATGATGAGCACAAGAACTGTTCTGTCAAAGGTTTTCACAGCAAACCGTTTAAAATGCACATCAACTCTGAAACAGTCACTTAAATACCTTTTACTAAACATCTAAAACTTATTTTATCCTTTCTACATATGATAGTTTTAATCAAGGGGATAACCCCCCACATTTGATACTTAATTTTATGTGAAGAAGGGTAATGTATATGCCATGAAAAACTTGCATGTATTGAATAAGTTAAATATATTGTTTCTCATATTGTTAGCAGGAATGTTACCTTTTGACCTTCCTTTTGAGATTTTTTGAAACATTTGATGCTTCTGATAATAGTTTAATATTACTTTCTTCACATTGATTAAATACACTTCATACATCACTGAACAATGAGTAACACTCAAATAAGGCTGTCCATTGAACTGCCTGCAAAAATGATAAAGTAAAAAATTAATCTCCAAAGTAAAGTCAAGCCTGAAATTGAAATCCTTGATGCATACATTTCATAATTAGTTCATTCTGCTATATCTAAAATGCAAATACAGTGCTCTTAAAATAATTCAGATCTTCCTGCATGGAGCATTAGTGAATTGTTCTTTTGCCTCTCCTCCTCTGACTTTGTAGGATTCTGGAGTCATTAGACTTTGTTGTCATTCTCTTTGTTAAGTTGATGAATTTTCTTTTTTATAAGGTTACTTAAAATAGTCCTCCTTATCTCTTGTGCTACTTTAACATTTGCTTCAGGCACAGGATCCACCTACACGTCAAGGAAAACATTTTTTCACAGAATACAAGCAGGATCAAGGCATAAGGATGCAGCCAAAGTCGCTCCCCCTGTTGCTGTCATCACCCACTTCCAACCATTTTTTAGTGGTCCAACTGTTGTAGGACTATTCCCCAAACTACAGCTGGGAAGTTCTTCTGTTATGGGAGGTTTGTTGGGTTTTGTTTGGTTTTTTTTTTTTTCCTGTGTGCATGGGTTTTGTTTTGTTTTATATTTACATATTTTAGTTTGGGTCATTTTCTTTGAACAACTTCCTCGGTGTCCACAGAGATCCCATTTAATGTGAAATTACTGACTGGTTACCAGGCTAAAACCTTGTAAGATGCTGGGAACAGAAAGGTTAAGTCATAAACAGCCTCCATATTAATTAATAAGTAGATAGAAATATTCTTTGTGTGTTACTTCTAAGACAATAAATCATTACATTCAAGGGTGACAAAACTGCAAATAAATAATGCAACTTTACCAGTGAGCTGAAGAAAAACATATCTTACATTTTAGCCCAAAGGTTGTGGTCTTCTTCACTGTATAAAAATAAGTCTTCAGAAGCAAATGTTAAAATTCAGCTTATTAATAAGGAAAGTCTTCATTTTGTAACATCTAAGCAAGCAAAATAATTACTAAAAGGAATTTTTAATGCTTTTGACACATCAACACTTTATTCTGCAAAATAAAGTGGTTTTTGCTTTATTCTGCAAAAACCCATTCACATATTGGGAAAAGCAGGAAACCGGAATACTGACTTCTACTCAGCTGTGGTGTAAACCAGAGACTCACCGAATCATAGAATGCCCTGGGTTGGGAGGGGCCTCAGGGTCATCTCGTTCCAACCCCTGCCATGGACAGAGGCACCTTCCACTGGGCCAGGCTGACAGAGCCCCATCCAGCCTGCCGTGAATGCTCCCAGGGATGGGGCATCCCTCTGGGCAATCTGTGCCAGTGCCTCACCACCCTCACAGCAAAGAATTGCTTCATGATATCTAATCTAGACAAAGCCTCTTTCAGTCTGAATTCATTCTCCCTTCTCCTGTCACTTCATGGCCTCATAAAGTCTCTCTCCATCTTCCTTGTAGCTCCTTTCAGGTACTGGGAGGCTGCAATGGGGTCACCCTGAACCCTTCTCTTCTCCAGGCTGAACAAGCCCAATTCTCTCAGTCTTTCCTCATACCAGAGGTGTTCCATCCCTCTAATTAATCACCTTGGTGGCCCCCTCTGGACCTGCCCCATGTCCCTCCTGTGCTGGGGAGCCCAGAGGCGGGTGCAGTGCTCCAGGTGGGGTCTCACCAGGGCAGAGCAGAGGGGCAGAATCCCCTCCCTTGCCCTGCTGCCCACCCTGCTCTGGCTGCAGCCCAGGGTGTGTTTGGCTTTCTGGGCTGTGAGTGCACAAGGCTGGGTCATGTCCAGCCTCTCACCCCCAGTACCCCCAAGTCTGGGGCTGCTCTCGGTCTGTTCATCCCCCAGCCTGTGTTGATAGCAGGAGTTGTCCCAGCCCAGGTGCAGCACCAGCACTTGGTCTTGTTAAACCTCATGAGATTCCCACGGGCCACCTCTCCAGCTTGTCCAGGTCCCTAAAGCGATAACAAATGGTAACAAACAATATCTAGTGGCATCTGTGTATTCACACCCAGTTGCAGAAGTGCAAGGCAAGCACAGCCAGACTTTCTGTGAGAAGACATTCTGAGGAATTAAAAACTAAATAAGGAGCTGGAGGAGGAAACAGAATACAAAAAATTCAAATATGGGAAACTATTTAGAATACTATTTGTAAGTGGTCGGGAACTCCATATTAACACCTGGGATCCATATATTTTAGCACAAGAAAGAAGGAGATATAAAATACTTAAAAGTGAGATACATATTGGTTACATATTATCATGGTATTCTACCGTGAGTCTTCCTCCATGGCTTCTGTTGCTGCCACAGTAATTCAGAGCCCAGTGGATAAAGCACAACAGGAAGCCCATTTTTGCTGGTTGTAGATGAGCATCCATAAATTTAGCCTTTGGGAATCAAAGCCTTGTGGACACTGTGATGAGACTGTGATGCCCATGTTTGTAAACAAGGAATTTTGCTTGTGCCTTCTGGAAGTAACACTTTATGGACAAAAAGCAGTAGGACCAAGCTGGCATCAGTGTTGAACTAGTGGTAATTTCAAGTTTTTCAATAAGTTATAGATCAAAACTAGACAGAATGAAATAAGGTATGGTTTGGAACTGAGAACTATCAGAAGACTGAGAAAACAGGAAGAGTAAGGATAGGGAAGTTAAAATGGGAAATGTTTATTCAGAGAGTCAGAACCAAAATAAAAGTAAAAAGTGCTTTCAGAGAACAGGTTAAACTTGCAGTAATTACAGTTTTTTTTCTTTTTGTGGATATTAGTTTGCTCCATCTCCTTCCTATCAGCTGCATGTCTGTAAGAATTCAAAAGCAAAGTTATGAATACAGTTTGTTTTATTGGTAAAACAAGAACACAACTTGACCTGAGAAATTAGAAGTGTGCAAGCTGATAGGAATGAATTGGAAATAAAGCAGAAGGCTGTCGGCTCATCCATCTTATACAGATTTAAAAGACTATTGTTTTGCAAGGGTTTTTTTGTTTTGGTGGGGTTTTTTTTGTTTTGGTGGGGGTTTTGTTTGTTTTTTGGGGTTTTTTTTGGTTTGGTTTGGGTTTTTTGCCATTACAAGATGAAATTGTGACCCTAAGTGTTTGTGCAGGGGGTAAAAAAAAAAAAAAAAGACTATAAAAGCCTTTCTTAGATAGTACCTGTTAGAAATTTAGAAGGAACATGTGCTGAAACATGGCTATCATCCTTTCCATGTTTTTCTGTATTGCAGATTCTAAACTCTTTCCACAACAGTCACCTTGGGTAAGTCATCAAGGTAAGTCGAGGAATTTCAAGTAACATCGACAGCACTAAATCCACTATTCTTTTTCTCAGCAGCCATCCTGAGTTAATCTCTAACAATTTTAGAAATCACTCTTTGCTCAATGACGTAATTCCCGTGAATCTTTAACAAACCCTATCACTGAAAACTAAAAGCATTTTGCTTGTTTCAACGTTTTACTACGTGAATTCATTGACACGAAGCTTCCCTAGTGTGAGTCAGGAGTAGCCCAGCTTTTTCTGAGAACATTGAAGTTTTTGTACATCCGAGACACGCGGAGGGCGGTGGAAGTTGGCTGAGCAGGAGCTGCACTTACTGCAAGGAGCAAGAGGTGGCGGTATTTTCTCATGTGTTAGGACAATTAGATACGGTCTCTCACTCTAAAACGATTATATATCATATATTGACAGTTATTGAAACGTAGCATAAAAATAGTTTTTCAGAAACTCAATGCATGCATCACTTACGGATCAATGTTAGTTTTAGGAGCAGATTACAGTGTAAAAAAACCCTCTTTTACATATCCAGAATTTAAATATAAAAACATCCTAATGGCTTTCCCTGCTAAGGTCACAATCTGAGCTTAATTACTGCTTGGCCTTTCAGCCCAGAAGATGATGTGATGTGCAAGTGTACCAGGGAACAGATGGTCCCCAAGGAACATTGTTAATATAAGGGATTTTACCTGTTTAGAAAAGATGCAGCACACAGGTCTGTGAAAGGTGAAGAGGCTAATTTAGCTACTTGCTGAAAAAGACTCCCTAAATTTCCTGTGCAGCCACTGCACATGTACTTGGCCTTTGCATGTGAGTGGGAGAGGCAGCTCTGAGCACAGTGAAAGGTGTGCTGAGGACAAGCCCGTGGAGTGTCCACAGAAACACCTGGAAAGCTGGGAGACTGTGGCTTCCTCCAGTACCCACTGGTAGGTGCCCATGTGAGTTGCCCTAATTTCTTCTGACTTGTCCATAAAGCAGACCAATCTCTCAGCCAATTTTTCCCTAGTGTTTCAAATGAATAAAAAGTGAGCTTCTCCTGTCCCTGACACAGAGGACAGTAAAGCACTTGTGGGACTGTGACTGCCCCACAGCCACTTCCTGCCCCATCTGAAAGACTACTGGGCTCTAGTTCCTAGAAAAGAGTATTCATGTATTAATGTACTAGACAAAAAATGTGCACACACACACACACACACACATATATTTAAATTAATCCTTAGATGAAGAACTCACTGCAGAACATATATTTCACTACTTTGTATTACAGTTATACCTTTTCTGTTTTTTTTTTTAAACAATTCACATGCCAAGTCCAAACATAAAGCAAATTCTTGCTTTTAAATACAGAAATACTCCTAGCGAGAAAGTGTTGGTGAAATTGATGATAGGATGGATTCCCAAAAGACAAGAATGAAGAACCAATTGAGGTTGTGAACTGCTAAAAATCACAAGACAACAATAGCTTTATAGTTTCTTTGGAGTACTTTCCCATCTAGTTCCTTTTTCTTTGTTTTTTTCTGTTTTTAAATACAACTTTCCTATTCTATCTCTTTGTCCTCAGGTATTCCTTATACTTGCTTTCCTAATTTAGTACTCACCAGGAAGTTTGGTGTAAAAAGAAACTCTGAAAGCTGATGTTTGTATATAGCAATCAATATTTAAGATTCACAGAGCATTTTATCAGCTTGAAATTCAGCTTTTTGTTCAGATCTCAGAGCTCCCTGGAAGATTTTAAACAGTGCAGGCCCGTGGTTTGAGTTCAGAGAACAGCACAACCTGTGCCTTCCTGGGATCTACTTTTGGGAGTGTGGGATTCTGCCCTGGATGTCCCATTAGTGGAAGAGTCACAAGCCTGTAGCAGCCACACCAGCTGTGCAAAAGGAATGACAATCTAAAGTGTTACTTTGGCTTGGGTTTTAAAACCTCAGTGTCATGAACACAAACTCTTTTTAATATTTCTTAGAAAATTAATGTGATATTACAGATGGTTGTCCCGCTGTCCTTTATTGTGTTTGGGAAGGAATTGGGGTTAATGCTTTAATAGGTCCTCAATATTCTTCTGTCATTTCCTTACTTTATTAGCCACTATTTCCTGCAGAGAGTCTCACAAATGAATTTGAAGAAAGCTAATGTGCTGCTCTAATGACAGATTGCTTTCAAGGCTGATCTCAAGGAACTTTCTTCCCATCTTGCAAATAAATCATCGTCATTCAATCGTGGACTGTTGGACAGATATGGGAAGTGCTCTCTGCCTTAAAGCTTTCCCAACATGAGGAATGATCTTAGGGCCACAATATCATCAAATAAAAGTAGTGTACTCTTATAGAGGCTCAGATTAGTGGTATTATAATGAGCCCAGACATTGTCCTTCAAAACTAGAGAGAAAACATCAGCATGTGTGCACCATTTGCCTTTAATCAGAGATATACTGGACAAGCTCAAAATGCCAATAGTTTCATACATTGCTGTGCAGTTTAATACTTTTTTCTCTACTTTCTCCCTTAAGAGATGAAATCCCCAGCAGCAGCATGACAGAAGATACATTACATCAGACAGTGAACCCACAAAGAGACAAACTCCATCTTTCTGCAGTGACAACAGCAATTCAAAGTAGGTTTCATGAATACAGAAAGGTGCCTGATTCCAACAGCAGCATTCCCTGTGCATCTGCTGTAAATCAAAATTAATCCTCAGTACTGAAGATTTATATAACCAGAACTATATTTTCAAGTTCTCCTGCACATTTCTGATAAACCAGCTTTTCATTGTATCTCACCTTGGTTAACCAGTTTGCAAAAACTATAAAATTGAAAGAAAACTCAACCAAGTTCACCTTTTTAGTACTCATTAATTAATGAATGCTTTTATTTTCTTAACCCCCTTTTGATTCTTATCCTCTCAAAACCTGAACCACATGTTTTTTTCTTTTTTCTTATGTATGAACCCAACATCCTTTCTTGTTCATATCAAATGTTTTGGTTTTCAGAGACAATGCTCTATGGCTGTTACCAAAATACATAATTATGAGCTGGCCACAACTGGTGTGTGTATGAACTGTGGTGCTGCAGAACTGCTGCTGCAATCACGCTGTGGGCACAGTGTGTGTTTGGCAAGGCAACTTTCACTGTGTTATTGGATCCTAGAATTTTTTCTGTTGGAAAAGATTGGGTTCAGCTCCGAGACTCCCAGTTATTCTGGTGGCCTCTCTTTGAGAACCAGATTCCTCATACAGGTAATGTGAGTAAAAATGCATGTTAACAGAAACACTGGAATGCATGAATAACATTTTAAAAATGGAAAAGTGCTTTCTTGATTACAACAGGCAGGAGCAGCTGTATCGGTATGTTAAAGGGATATATGGAATAAGAACTGACTTGGCAAAAGTAGTTTCTCTCATGTTAATACAGGGAGCAATGCCACCTCCTCAAGCTGCTGTTGGCACGGGGTGGGCATCAGCCTGCTGGGAAGAGGGGGGGAGCTTGTTTGTTGGGCTTTTTTGCTTTTAGCAGTGCCTTTATCTCGACCTCTGAAGTTTTCCTCACTCTGCCCTTGCTGTTCTGTCCCCCATCCTGCTGAGTGGGTGTGACAGGCACCTGGGTGAGGGCATAATGCTGCCTGGGTGCAACCTCTTCAACATGTTTTGCATGTGCCACAGCAAAGAATAGAAGCCACTCCAACTTAAAATCCCTTCGGACTCACTAGATTTACCTCCAATTTTGACCTAGTGATTTTTACTTTATTTATTTTATTTTATTTTTATTTTATTTTTATTTTTATTTTATTTTATTTTATTTCTTTATTTTGTTATTTTAGTCCTAAAACAACAGGCTGCATTTTGCAAAGCCCAAATTCCCTGTGATTACCTGTCCATATTTCATATAACAAGCTGCCAGGCAAGATGAAGGCAGTGTTCAAATGGCTTTTTCCCCCCCCTTGAGGGTCTGAAGTTAATTCAAAATGTGAACTATATAGTTCTATATACTAGTATTTTCTTTCATTTCTGTCATTGTATAGCACTTACAGAATGCTTTCCATGGCAGAATTGGACTCTTCTACTACAGTGTAAAGTTTTGTGCCTTTAAAAATAACAACTGAGAATAAAAAAAGGTAATAGCAAGGGGTTATTTTTGGGGGGTTGTTTTTTGTGGTTTGTTTTTTGTGGGTTGTGGGTTTTTTTCTGCAATAATATGACATGGTGCAGGGCAGTGATCACATGAATTTAACACAACAACACAGGGAACAGAGGTCAGGACAGGTCTTCCCTTCTAGTCTGTAGAGACAGCCACTACATGGTAATTGTGGAAATGCCAGACACTGAGAACCTGTGACCTTCTGAGGGGACTCACACAAGAAACTTTTTAGGCCAGACTGTCTTTTCAAATTGGTTCATTCCATCAAAAAAATTGTGCCTTCTTCCAATACTTTAACTTACAACATACTGGCATTTTTAAATTTTCCTCTCATGTAGAGAATGTTTTACTGTAGGAAATAGCAGGAATGGTTATTAATTTCAGGATGATCCGGGAAAGCTTAGAGAAATTCCAGAAGTGAATTTTAGAAATTCCTTTGTCCATTAAAAGAGCAAATAATTGCTCCTATCATTGTACAAGTCAGTCTTCAGAGCAGACAGTAAATTCTCACCTTACACCCAGAGAACAGAGTTTTACCTACATAGTTACCCCTCAAAGGACAGAAGAGAGAGAGAGCAGAGCATTTGTGTGGGGACCACCCTCTGTTGCTCAAAGTACTCAAGGAGAATTGGACATGTTACTGCTCATTTTTGCCCCTGAGATTGTCCTGCAGAACCCAGACTGAGTTTTTGCCTAAAATACGATCTGAAGCAATGGGATCTTCCTTAGCTGTGTCGGTGTTACCTTGTGCCACACAGAGCTGTTTTCCTCTTCAACAGCAGCCCCTGGAGGTGTCACAGGCTGTGAAAGGACAACAACATCCCGGAGACAGGCGTGAAGGAGGAGCTGAAATCTGCTATGCTGGAGTGCACATTGCAGGTAAAAAAGACAGTCTCAAAGTTTCATTTAACTCTTTTTTTTGGTGCACAAAATTGTGTATAGTTGTTTTTCTGACAGCTTTAATATTTTGTTATGGAGCTCAAAGAAGATTCTTTCCAAATAAATGCTTAAAACTACCTGAGGAAAACCTTTACCTTGATTTTGACATTCTTGCAGACAAAAAGAAAAAAGTAATATTACTAGGAAAAAATACTAACACTGAAGAAAAACACTGAATTTTAATAGGCTCTTTTTTGACTAGAATGAATTACACTTTGTATAGATACTGCTTTGAAATGTTTGTGAGAAGTTCAAAGGAATATACCTACAAGGCCAGAATTCTGCATCAGCCACAGCAATGATGTGCCTAATTGGAAGGCATAATTAATGCCACTGTAGGTACAAGTTGTACCAGTTGCTGCCTAACTGACCATCACTTTTACAAATTTTTAATCTATGTACACAACTGCTGTCATAGCACAGGTTAATTAAATGCTATTGAAAACCAGATTTGGTGTAAAGGTTATATTAAATAAATATCAGACTACTTAAAAATTATTAATTGATCAGTATTGAATGCAAGATGATATACATTTCAGAAAAGGCTTCTGAAAAATTTTTATGATATTACTGTTAATCATTTTTATTGCTTACTTGATACTTCTGTCACTATGTAAAGATTAATTGCTCTTAATACCTTTGAAATGATTGGAATAAAAACGACGACTATTGGAATAATGAATCCATTTTATATGCAAGTCAATCTGAAAGAGTAAGAAAAAGAATATTTGATATTGGGTAAAAGATACAACAAATATAAAAATGTAATGGAATTTGATGCTAAATTCACAGTTATATTTTTAGATCATAAATTTTTAGATGGATGTCAGTCCTGGAATTCAGGACCAGAAATGAAGCTTTTCCATCTTTGCTATATACACATAGCAAATAATATATATATAATTATAGCAAATATATACATAAAACAGAAAGTATATAACTGCTGTGCACAAGAAGAATAGGTCTTTTGGGGGTTGGTCTCTGTCCTCACTAGTTTGAAATGTGTAATGACTGTTTTGACAGAGAGTGATGGTATTTCAGACCAGCTGTGCTGCAGTTTCTATTCCAAGAGGCTCCTAGAGTCGGCCAACAATAATCAGACCCTGTGAGTCTTCAGTGACTCTTTTATCAGTTCACCATAAAAACCTGCCCTGTTTCTGAGCAAAAGGAGTGGCTGATTTCTCTTGTGCTCCTCTCTGCTGCCCAGTCATGGAAAGCTGCTCAGATGTGCACAGGCAGGACCTGCTGGGCTGCCTGGACGTTGGAATACTAGCTCAGGACTGAAGAGAGCCCAAGGGGAAGTTACTTCTTGCACATATTTTTCTATTCCATGCACATATTTATTTATTCCATGCCTAATTGTAAGGACTTAGAAAATAAAAATTCACCTTAAAAGATACAAATTGTATTATATCGATGACCCAAAGAGTGAAGTACTCAGTAAAAAGTGTATCACTCTCTTGGTTTATGGGTGACTTCCTTGGTTTTCAGTGCCTTCCCTCTTCAATCCCTTTTTTATGCACCAAAACAAGTATCTTGCTGTTCTCTCTGATTTCTGTCAAAGTGCAGTTACTGCTGCACACCTGAATTCATAGAATCATAGAATCGATTGGATTGGAAAAGACCTCCGAGATCATCAAGTCCAACCGTTGGTCCAACTC
>JAOXXN010000065.1:1575599-1607809 GCA_026770055.1 Myrmophylax atrothorax | reverse complement strand
CTGAGTGCCATGATCTGGTAAATGGACTGGAGTTGGACCAAGGGTTGGACTTGATGATCTCGGAGGTCTTTTCCAACTCAATCTATTCTATGATTCTATGTTTAATCTGATCAGGCCTTGTGGCTGCCTGCAAAAATATTCCAAGTTGTATAAGAGAAGGCAAGAGAAAGCTGCCTGTTTAACCTGTTTCTGACTGTTGGCTGGAGTGCATGTGCCTGAATTTTTTGTTTGAAATCAGTCAAGATATTCTATAAACTTTTGCAAAGTCATCTCAGCGAGTAAGAGCCTGAGAGGGTAATTCAAATGAGCAAATAATTTTTGTGTATCTCAGAACACTCGTACAATTAATCACTCCTTGAAAAATGTTTTGGATTTTTGCCAGTGCTTGTATTGGTACAGAGCCAGTGCAGAAATAATGGAAGGGTCCTTATGTGTAAAAATTGTGGTATGTAACAGAATTTGGGAATGAGGGAAAAGTCTGGGTTGACATTGCAATGATGTCATCCCAGAGCTCAGATATCATGTGAGAAGGGGGGTTGCAGGCCAGGAGAAGACTGGAAAAACATCCCTTCTCCCTCTTTCTCTTTTCAACTCTTACCATAATGGCTCAAACCCCTCTCTTCCTCCACACTGTAACTGAAATCTGAAGCCATTTGTGTTCCAGTCTTTAAATGCAACAAAGAATCACATGTGGAAGTGTCTTGTGTAGGAGTGTTTTTAAACCAAAATAGTAATTGATCTTTGGTTTGCATTCCGATAATCTAAATGGGTAAGGACATCTTCCTTCACTGATATCCCTTCCATGATCAGTACACAGGGATCCTGAAGTTCTACTGAAAGTATCAAAACCCCACTGGAATCTGTCCCTGACAGTAACAAACCATTTAAAATAAGTGAGACTTTCATAACTCTCTTGAAGGATTCACAAAGGCAAGTTTCATACCCATGTGGGTGCTCCCTCAGCTTCATCTGCCAACTCAGTGTCTTGGTTGTTCATTCAACACCTCTCAGATTTTTGCTGTAAGGTCCCCTAAAACAGAGATTAACGTCATGCCACACCATAGGCAAAAAATGGTACATTGATATTTTCACCCTAAATATTTTTTACTTATGCCTTTGGGTGACTATATGATAATAAAATTATTATCACAGATGAATAACCTCATAAAATCCTGGCTGAGTAATACTGCTTATTTTAAAAGAAAGTTCTAGTTAAGTTTTATTTACAGAGAGAAACAGAGGGAATAGAAAGTTGTTCCTGGCTTTTAATGTCCTTAGTCCAGTGTTTAGAGTTCTGCTGGGTTTAATGTTTTTAACTCAGAGATGCATTTAAATGAAAATCTATTAAGTAGACAAATTTTCATGGCACAAATAAGGACATGTTTTCTTCAGTCTCTGATCCTCCCAGTTGTGCCACAGGGACATTTTACCTTTTTAAATGAATCAGGTGTTTCTGTGCAGTGAACAAGCTCTGAAGGGCTGAAATTCCTAACACAATTGATGTGAAAGAGTTAAAGGCAAATTATTTTTGCATCTTCTTGGCAAATAAATACCAGATTTTATTAAACATGTGTGGTGCAGGGACAATGCTCCACATATGGAGGAAATTACATTTATCCTGCAGATGCAGAAGATGCATCCTGCACCTTCCTCAAGCACTGAAGTTCATTGGTTAGCAATTAGACCTGTAAAATCAGAAACTGTAGGACAAGATGTTATGGCACTAATCAAAATGGGGGAAGGGAAGGGGAAAAAAAGACTAAATGTAAAAGGTTTACTCTGTAGGCATAGAGGGAGAAATACCCCCAAACCAAGTCTAATTTGTGGAGAGGTTTATATATTATGTAGTGTTTGGGAAGGGTTCATAGTACTGGAGAATTGGAATTTCTTGATCCTTTCCTGTGGTTACATCTCCAGCTTGTGTCAGGACAATCAGTTCTTTCCCTCTTTGGCATTTAAGTTGGTTGAAATCTTTAGCACCCAAAGGCGACATTTCAGACTTATTGACATTAAAAAAGCCTCTCTTCGGGGTTGAGTTTGGGGTGATTTTCTGTTTTAATGTTGCTTTGTTTGTGAGTGTGGAGTCAATAATGTCTCTAGAGATTGTTCCACAGAGTTCTTAGAGTTGAAGGAAGGGGGGAGAGGGAGGTTTGTTTGTTTGTTTTTATGATTGATAGCTGTTTCTGCATTGTATCTGATTAAATGAGGGTATTTTAGGACTAATGCCTCTAGAATAGGAATGTTTTACAGACAGCATTTCCCAGTAATATGTATCCATTAAGTTTTCATTTGCAGAATAGGTGCTGCAATATCGATGGTGCTGCAGGGATGATCTTCCAGCAGACAAACACAGCACCCCACTGGAAATCAAATAACCTTTGGCTTTGCAGGCCTAGGCACCAAAAGTGTGGCTGGGGAGTTCAGGTAGGAGATAAGATATGCCAGACTGTTGATGCTTTCCAGCAGAAGACTTTAATGTTCTATCAAAATCTTCAAAGAGGAAAGATGAAAAAAAAATGTTGGTGCTGCAGTTTTGCTCTCATCTGAGAACTGCAGAAGTGTACTGATTTGGGCTGAGATCAGAGTGATTGACTGGGAGACAGTCTGATTGCAACTTGGATACCTGTTTTAACTAAATTGGCCTAGAAACCAATTCAGATCTATAAACCACATCACACTAAATTGATTTAAGGTTCTCTTAAACTGATTTAAGAGAGACTGCACCAGGGAGTTGCACAGATTTAACTAAATCTGTTTCTAAACCACTTGAGTTAACTCAGTGCTCATACCGATATAAATCAACCTTTGAATGTAGAAGTTGAAAGGTCCATATTTTATAGTTGTTCACTTTGTTCATTTCATCCATTTAGATCTAGGTACAAATGGTCATTGTACACAACTATTTCATTAGCAGTGAGCAGCATGGAACAGGAATCATAATTTTCTTTTCTTTAAATTGAACCAATATTTGGAAAAGGGGAGATTTGAGAAGCATATAACAGTACTTTCTGCTGAAACCTTTAGAAGGATGAAAAGACACGGGATGATAATGAAATTGTATTTTGAGCTTTTCTCCATAAAATGAAGTAGTCATTCTAGTGTGCGAAGTGCTATAATTATAAAGCAATTTGCCACCCTTAATGGGAGGACTTTTATTTCATAAAATATTAACAAAATATAATATCAGTGCAATAGGTTAGGAACAGTCTTATTTTCTCCATAAAAAGTCAATTTGTAACCAGTGCAGGCTGTCTTTCTCAAGATGACTATATTAAAATAACTGATTCTTTTATAGAAGTATCAAAAGATAAGCTTTAAAATAATCACAACAGATACCTCATTTACCTTCCTACCTAATAATCAAGTATTTTTCACTGTTTGCCTCTCTAATTTAAAGGCTGGGGTTGTTTCTGCAGTTGATTGGCCAAGGGAGGTGGCATTTAATCAGTGCCTAAAAAAGTAAAAACGTTGGAGAGAAAGGGTTTTTATGAAGGGTTATCAGCTGCACAACATCCTGTCTCCTAGCTTGCCTAAAAAGGCATTTGTATTCAGCTGGCAAGTAAGGAAAAATTAAACTTCTTTTTCCACAGTAAAGGAAGAGGAAAGAAAGTGAGGGAGCTTCTGTAATTACAGGGTTTCAGCTCTGATCGGGGCAGCTGCAAAGCATATGTATCATATGAAGAAGAAAGGACTGGAAATGGCAGAATTAACCAAGCCTTAATGGATTCACTTTCATTTCCTTTCTTTGTTACTATTTTTAATTAACCAGAAGATTTCTTTTTCTTTCTTTCTTTTTCTTTTTTTTTCTCTTTGCTGCTGTTATTGTTTCAGTGTCCACTCAAGCACAGCAAAATCAACTCCTAGAGAAGTCATTCATTGTATTCATTTTGATAGTGCTTCAAGATCAACTAACAAATGAAACTCTCTAAATAGTTGAGACAAAGCTCATGGAGGAAACCACTTGAGCAGAATGATAAACATATTTTTCTCCTAAAATAAATGAGAAACGCCCCTTGTGCTCATGTTAATTTGTGACTTTGGTAGGGAAACACCAGCTCAGCCAGAAGAAAACATTGAGCTGGCAAAAGAGGATCAGAAATGAAATATGAACCATCTCTTTCTCTCATTTTTCAGCCCAGAAATAATGACTATGTATTAGTAGTTACATATAGTCAATGACTATGTATTAGTAGTTTCTGTCTGTGTTTAACAACCAGCCAAACAAAACCACAGACAATCCAAGGGCTATCGTTGGTATATGCTGTAGGGTTGTTTCCATGAGAGAACATTAACCAAACTGTTCTTTAAAATGCAGTCCCAAATCTGTTTGGCAAACTATATTTGTAAACTTTTCCAAGTACACTAAACCTCTGTTTTGAGTATGATTGTTGTATGTTTGCATTTTAAAAATAAAGAGAAAAAACCAAAACAGAGAAAGGAACAGCATCACAACAACCAGTTAAAATCTTCTCTTTCTAACTGAAATTTAAGAGTACATTTTCTGAATTGCACAAAAATACCTTAAGGAAATTATATTTTTCTGAATGAGGATACTATAAAGACCATTAGTATTTTAGCCATGCCAATGCTATGAGGTCCCATCTTAGTGTCCTTTATGCAAGCAAAGCCTCCACTGATGTCACGGGGGCTCTCCCAAGGAGTTAGGTGGTGTTCAAAGTGAAGGGTGGGATCCCAGCAGTGGAGTTAGCAAATGTGTTTGGTCCTTAAGAATTCAGTGCACAGTGTAAACTTGATTATTAGCTAACAAATCACTGGGAGCTGGATGTTTAGTCAATCTGTCAAGGCTGCTGGTTGGAAAATCTGTATCCAGAGAAGTCATTCACATTGGAAACCCATCCTGCATCTATTATTAACAGGGTGGAAGCAATCTTGCTTATGTCTCTGTGTATGTTCACAGCTGTCTGGCAATTGGGAGTGGTGGAAACATAGAAGAAGCATTGCCTAAACTAGTTGCTTGTGGGTTGAAAACACAGGGTGTTGCTATTTATCCCTGTCAACAGCAGGCCCTGTTAACTATCTTTAATGAATCACTACTGCTTTTACTTTTGCCATCAGCCATGACCTTCACCATTTAGAAACACATGGTCTCTCATAAATGATAGTCCATGACATATAAACTTGAGAAGGTTTCTATCACGGCTCAAACTACAATATCTATCACTAAAACAAACTGCTCATTCCAGCTGAAGAGACACTTATATATATCATGGAACCAGCCTTCCATATTTTGAAATTTACTGCCCTGCATTGGTGCTTCTTTTTCTTGGCTTCTTTTTTTTTCCTTTCTTTTTTCTTTCTTCTTCTTCTTTTTTTTTTTTTTTTTTTTTTTAAGGAGGCCACGCAACCTTGCTCACTTAATACTTTTGATAAACTTCTACTGACAAGGAACTTGATTAATGATGGTTAAAGGAATTGAATCAAGAGTAGAAAAGACAGGGCCAAAAAAGCAGACTGCTGGCCTGATGGAAACTAACGTCTCTGCAGAAATATATGATGGACCCTCCTTTTTGCCATGCCAAGTAATTACTCGCACAGGCCTGTTGTAATAATTCCTATTACAGCCAAAACGGAAAAGTCAGTAACTCACAGCCCTGGGACAAGGTGAAGGCAAGGCCAGAGTAGTGTGGATCAATATTTCATTTACTCACTGAGGTTAGCTTCTATCCCTGTATCAAATTCTTTTACAGAAAGCCATGAAAGAAATGAGGTTTGCTGAAAAACACCAGTACAGGGCCCTCATTTCCTTGGGGGTGCTCTTAGAGTACACGGAGTAACAAAACCTCTCAGCAAAACAATATGCACTCAAGGTCACTCATTACTTGCTACTGTTGGAAAATAAAGTGCCATTAGCCTGATATGAGTAATGTACATCAATCAACTGCAGACCAGCAAAAGTATGTTCTCAACATGGCATTGCAGCTGAAAATGAATGAACCATGTTAACACTTTCCGAACAGTTTGACAACAGTGAAGAATTTTTTCCCTTGGTGTTATCATTTATTTCAGAATTTCACTGCAGCTCATCTCTGTAAAATCAAACCAGAGCATCTCAATTGTTTGCTCTACTTTACTATAGTAGAATTAATTCTCACCGAGTAAATGTCATTATTTTGAGGGAGGCAGCTGGGTGCTTTCCAGAAAGGTCCTGTCTGTGCCTTACAGGATGCTCAGTCTAAGGGCAGAAAACCAGATGCCAGAAAAAATGCTGTTGTATTAGTAGAATAATTTAAAGCAATTCTTGCTCAGAATAGGAGATGACATTGAGGTACATATAAATCTACTGTGCTGCATACGCAACTCTTTTCTTCCATAAGGAAGTTTTCAGGAAAAGGAGGACTCCAATACATCACTCATAACTTGAGTGTTGTAAGGCTCCCCCTGTGCTGATCTGAAGGGCAATATGTGCTTCTGTAATAGCTGAAGTACACTGTGATGTGGGGATTTTTCTGCTGCCTCTCACAGGCTTCTTTTGATATTTTAAATTTTGTCTTCCTTGTAGATTTGGGGTTTCCAGAGAAAGCTATTGCAGGAAGGTGGTGACTGAATGTGTTCAGGAAAAAAGTGTTCATGGGCTGTTTATGATTGCTTGTCTAGTTGATGATGTTTTAGAGCTTTCAAAGCTTCTTGATTTTTGTCTCATCAGAAAGTTCTGTTTCTGTTATTGAAGTTCAGAATTCTCTAATCTTACCTGCACCATTGAAAAATCTACATCATGTGAAGCAGTATCTTCCCAAGAACTTCTTTGTCATCCTGTTCAAAAATAAAACCATTAGGTAGGCATAAAGTAAACTGTTATGGGGTAGGGAGAATTACTGTGGGAAGAGCACACTTTTTTTCTATGAGATGGTAATTTTTCTCCCCCTCTTTTCCCTTTTGTAGTATTCTCTTTGTCTTTCTTTAGCATTTTGAAATTGCTTACTAAATAAAAATGTTAAGGCTTTGTTCCAGAGTCTAATCCCAAAGACTTACTGAGGCATGCAAAAAGAGTTGAAGTGTTTAGGGTTTTGCACTCTTACAGTCTTTCATAGTGGTGAAGATAAAATTGTTTCCTTTTCTAGCCTCATCTCCTGAGATCAGACTCCCAAAGCAAAGCACTCCCATCCAAAATAAGTGTTGAGCTACTTCCAGCAGCGAACTCACTTAAACCATGTTAAGTCCATGCAATACCATAATATGTAAATAAAAACAACCCAGAAATTATGTGCTAAAGGGAAGATGACTGACCAAAGGTCATGTGTTAAGTCAGATGTGATTCTGATCTTTCATGTTGGGCATTTTATAAGTTTGTGTTAAGTTTGCTGCTGTTCAGTAAAGTCTGGGGATATGCAATGAATTAATTTTATGTCTTCTGCATACACATGCACTCTGCTGTTGTTAACAACTTGCATAATGCTCTTCAGTTCTCTGTAGTTCTGATGCTTTTTATTTTCATTGACAAATCAGAAGTGTTGGCAAGTTAGCAAATCTAGTCTTAATCCCAGTTCCCTGCAGAACACACTGGTGCCATTCAAGTACATCAACTGAACCACTAGTAAATATGGGCTTGATTATATTTTGGGGGTTTGGGGTTGGATTATTTTTATGGATTTCCTTATTTAAAACTGAAGGTTATAGCAATTACAGTACTGCATAACAGGTGCCTCTGCTTCCTGTTGATCTTCCTATGTGCTATTACTTTCTAGGGGTTTAATATAAAATGCTGTGCAGTGTAGGAGTCCCAAGACAGTGCTGCTCCCTTCTTCATGTCTGCAAGAAGGGAAGAGGGATGAACATTTGTAACTGCTTATCAAACTGAATAGATCAGTTTAAAGAGACTCTGTCTTTCTAGTCATATAGAGAGGCTCTCCTGGATTAAAAGGGTCCACTACATTTGATTTGCTCCATGGTTTAGATGTGGAGTCAACTTTGTAAGGTGGATGTAGTCCATTCATAAAAAGTCTAATAATTCCTTAAAGAGATTCTTTGAAAGGCACCGAGGAGATTACACAACCTGTCTTCTCTACTTGTAGGAGACTTAGAATCACTATTTCCTTTTTTTTTTTTTTTTTTTTTTTGTTAAATCCTGTTGTTGTGATGAAGTTACTTACTTTTCAGCATCTCATTCACTCTGGGTAGTAAGCCTGTACCACTCAATGGGGCTGCTCTATGCCTGTGTTTCTAAGCTCCCTGACTCCCAAGTCCTCAAAGTCATTTAGGTGACTATATAGGATTTGAAATGACTCAGTGATGTTAGTAGTTAATTCTCATTTTCCCTCTTTGAAACAGGGAGATAGTATTACCTTCGTTTACTGGGAGGAAGAGCAGCGGTGCTGAAACATGAATAGGTTTAAAGGCGTTTATGTGCCCAGTTAAACCAGGAGGAAATAAGCACCTAAATACCTGTGGGAGGTCCAGGTGTCACTGTAGGGAGAACCAGCACACAAGTCTTATAAATCTCAAGAAGTTTCCTGTGTTTTTCTAGTTGCAATGAATAAATCTTTCAGGAACATCTCAGTTAGGGCAGGAGGGTTTTGTGATGGGAGGTTTAACAATTCTTCTTTAACAATGTCTTAAAAGATTTTCTCCCTGAATTTCCACCGGTATAAAGGAATCAAAGATTAATTTTTCTGTTTTCAAACTTGCACTGTGACTCTTAAGTTTGCTTTGTTTTCTATTTTGCAAAAAAATAACCTGGTGGTTCTTGGTGTCACCGAGAACTTGGAGTCATTACTTTGTGTGGGTGAGCACTCTGGCTTATCTTTCCCACCAATAAAGCTGCATGCAGCAGGATTTCTCTCTGAACCAGAGTGTTAACTGCGAGATTGGGGTCACATCCGTCACCCAAATGTGAAGCGCTCTGCTTGCACTTATAATAAAGAACAAATGTTTGGGCTGGAGGTCAGGATTTTTGGATTCACAGTGCACTTAGTTAGATCAAGGTCTCATCTGGGGTTAAAATCAATATCACAAATTGCAGCTAAAATGACAAAGAATATGTTTCCATCTATGTTATATTTTAGGTACAGTAGTCTTAATGTATAACTAGGTCAGTTCCATTAAGATGTAATTTCATTAAGGGACCATAACTGCAAGTGGAATTTGGCCACTAGATGAATTTATATTTTTTTTGTCTAACACAACTGTGCAGACATGCATTGCTCTTGGATGCTGCTCACTTGGGTAGTTCTGCTTTAGGACAACAACCCAGTACTCATACACTGCACTCTGAAAGGAAGGATGAAGGAAAACAGTAAAAAGTGTTTGTCTGTGGGGAATACATTCTGGTTTTGAACTGTCACAAGAATACCTGTTAAAATAATGTAGTAAAGCCCTTGAACGTTAAAGTTAGAAGGGGAGACCTTCAGTTTAATGCCCTTGTGCAGGTACATATGCAAGGAGCGCATTTAGCAGTAGAGCCTTCAGGCTCACTTTCAAAAGGGACATGAGACAAAACATCTGATTTTGGGAAGCTTTGCTTCAGTTTTTGTAATGTGGCAAATCTGAGTGTAGCTGACCATAAAAGACTTTAAAATCTTGGAATAAGAAGATGAAAGGATTGTGAAGAAGAAGCCTTTTTTTCTGCATTCGTGCTCGCTAAGGTACATGTCTGTCCCCTGTCATGGTGCATGCAGGAGTGGCAGATGAGGGGGAAAGTAATCTCAAAATCTTGGAAAAGGAGGAAGGTGGTGGGAGAGCTTTTATGTAACCCTCTGTGAGGATTAATTTCATGTGCATAACGGTTGTACTGAGCTTTATAGCAGAGCGTGCTGTTGTGTTTACAGAGGGTGTCTCTGTGTCTGCTGGTGGCTGGACTATAGGTTGAGTCATCTGACTGTCCTAACTGTTGAGCCAGAAGCGGCTGTGCACAAACTGGAACAGTTTCTTTTGTTTTCCATCCCTCCTGCCCGTTCCCCTAGGGCAGCACCCAGCACTGCTGTGCTGCACAGAGCACAATATGCTTTGCTCCGCTTGCTCCCCAAGCAGAGCCGGGGAGGACATAAAGCCAAAGCTGTAGGCAAGCTAAGAACTCTGGCTCTCTCTTGGCTGTGGGGGCCTTAAAAAGCCCCAGCTTGCCAACGGGGATGTGCTCCATGTTTGTGGAGGATGTCTGGGGAGAGAGAAGATCATAACTGGGCAGCAGCTGCTCCATATGAGTCGCTTCCCTGGTAACCTGGCAGCTCTCCAAGCCCAAATGTGAATAGGAGTTAAACTGCTCCGAGCAGTAATTCCCTTTGGAGGCGCGAGCTTCTCTTTCTCCTCGCTGCTCCCACCGCAGCAATGCTCAGCACAACTGGGACTATCCTACAGCCACGCAGCTTTGGGAGGGTCATGCTGCCACCAGAGGCAGGGAGGGCATCACAGTGTGCCTTGTCTCCTGTACCTGCTGCCAGCTGTAAGAAAACAGAGACTGGGGTATTGGCAAGCGGCTCTTGTGCCTTCCCTGGGCCCTGTCACTGGACATGGCCCTATCCTAGGAGGAGTTAAGCACTGCATGTAAAAGTTTTTGTGTTTGATATCTGGTGATTCCTGTTTACATGGAAGGCTTTTCCTTGAATTTCCAGTCATGTGTAAGCATCCTGCTATTACTTTCTGCAGCCTCTGGGTGACTTGGACATCCTCCTCCCCTCCTCTACCCCTGGTATTCTACATGAGCACAACTTTCTTGGCAGCTTTTCAGGACTCCCCAGCTTATTATTGGGCCCGCTTGAAGTTGCAGAAGTCAGTTCTATGTTCCCTGGATATTTATAGACAGAGTGTTTTAATTCTTCCAGTTTTAATCATGTTATAATTTTGGATTTTTTTTAAGTACTTTTTAAATTTTCCTCTTTCTTCTTGCTGCTTTTTGTAACAGTTTGGTCTTGGGTTTTCAGTTAGTTTGCAACATTAGTGACTCATATATTCCAAAATATTGCAACTAGATAAAAATAAAATTTCTAGTGTTGGCGAGTGAAGAGATGTAAGTTCAGCTGGATGTGAATTAGTATCTGTTGAAGAAGTGCTGATATTTATTTTGTCAAGATATATAAAAGAGCAGTCTAAAATTAAACAAGAGTAATTCATATCGCTATTTTGTGCTTACAAGTAAGTTTTCTCCCTGTGGAGGCAGTAACAACAGCAGCCCAGACAGTTTCTTAAGGCTTTTCCTGCTCTTCTGTGCCCTCTATTTTTGATCATCTGCCAAGGCTTGTGAATAGTGCCAAATCAAATAGTACAGCATTTCCATAAGTCTGCTCTTGAAGCTAAGGAATTCAGCAGTTGAAGTGCAATGCCAGATATAAAAGAAGCAATTATAGTGGACTTCCAGGAGTTTAAGTTTAATACCTTTCATATTTGTATAACAAGTATTTTGAAGCTTCTATTACTAACTGGACTTCTGCTTTATGTGTGCTTTATCCACAGAATCTTAATCTGTATAATCTTGCAAAAACCATGTTTGGTTTTTTTCTCTCTCTGTTTTTTGCATTTCTCTTTAAGTTTCTGAAGTTCCATAAAAGCTTTGAAGCCTATTTCTGTGTATTCTGGCATTGGCATCTGAAGCACAATGTTTGCTGGTGAAAGAGAACCTTTGCAGAAGGAACCACAGCAGTGATTTTGAGAGGACCACCTTTGCAAGTATTTCTCTTCCTTCATACTTATGCAGAAGCCTTCTCAGGTTTTTGTTCCTTTGTAGTTACGAAAACATTTGATGTGACACCCTACAGATTTTCATACTTCATACAAGCAAATGAATTAATGGGGTAATGACCCTGTTTAGAATGTAAGGAGGAAAACTTGGATTTCTCTCATTCAGCTGCGGTGTGGGCTCTTGCCAATTCAGACTGAAGTAAAATTCATCTCACTGTGATCGACCATTGAAAATCTATTCACCATTTAATGCTCAGGGCCACAAAGAGGAGCTTGGCCCAAAATGAAACTATTTTTAAATATACATTAGTGGACAGCCACACTCTCTTGGGGTCCAGAAAGCCAGAGTCCATTTGCAGTGATTCAACATGCTGCTTGCTTAAATTCTAGGTGAGGGGCAAGGAAAATCTAACTAAACTTGAAATTCAATTACAGCATGACAAGATTAGGGGAATAAATGGGCAAGATCGACCCCACATTTACTGGTTTTCCTTGGAAAGATTCCCCTTTTAACTTTGTATGTATTTTCTTGTTGTTTCATAAAGAAGCAATGGCTTGTTACTACCCAAGTGACCTGGGCCTTCCACACCATGCTTGTTTGTTACATTCAGACCTCTGTGGCCAAGAGGGAAAATCACTTCTTTGAATAGCTTTAATAAGGTAAAACTTCGGTCAGTTTTCTTTGTTGTTTCAGTCATTTGGACCTTGGAATACTTGGGCTATCGTGATAAATGGAAAAATGGTTGAAGATTTCCACTTTTATGTGAAATTTATTGAAGTAGCTTTTGATGATAGTGAGCTCTAACAAACACTGAATCGAACGAAAAAACCCTTTTTTTTTAATTGTACGTGGATTTTTCGCCTTATTATTTTACTGTGCAGGCTCAAGTCTTCACTACAGCAGATCAATAAAGAACTTGTTTGCATTAACAAGGCTAACATTACACTTGATGTAGGTGCCTGGCTGTATACAGAGGTCACTTGCACTGGAAACGCATGAGAGAAATCAAATATTTTAGCTGCTTTGGTTGAAAGTAAGGACAACTTCAATATGTAAAAAATCACTCACTTTCCCTCCAGAGACTTAGTTCTTAATTGTAGCTACTAGAGCTCTGGGTTTTGTAGTGTTTGTGGGGTTTAATGGAGTAATAATAATAAAACAAACTCTAGATTTAATTTTATTTTTAAGCTCGCTGCAAAAATCAGTCTATTTTTCTTGGAAGTTTTGCTTCACTACATCAGAGTCAAATTCATTTCATAGTTATTCATTAAGGATGTAGGTTTGATTTAGGGTAGAACTGGTAGAATGAACTTTTAATATTTCATTTTCAAGACCCCTTGCAATGTGTGGAAAATAGTATTGTGAGAAGTCTTTATACTTTTTGTATGCAAATCCAGAATATTTGTTATTCAAGTGCTTGACATGAAGGAGAGGTTTTTTCATTTAATAATTATGTTTTGAAGGAAGAAGCTTCTAGCTTAGAGTTTTGATAAAAAATAAAGTCCACCCTCATGCCTACATATTTACTGTCAACCAGGGGATGTTTTTAGTCTTTTCTAGACATTTTATCTCTGTCCTAGAGAAGTAGGATATATTGAAAAAAGAAGTGAAAATAAAATAATTCCACTTTGCTTTGGAAAGCAACCTTTGTAATGTGTAATCCTATGCTACCACTTCCTTGAAAAAGCTTTCTTCTACCTAAAATAAACTTTCTAAAATAACTCTCACCATTTGGGAAGCTTTCAACACATTGTAGGACAGGGTTTTTCTTTTTATCTTCCAATAATGCTCTGCACCATGCTGTGACTTGAACTTTATGTTCACATGTCGTGGGAGCATCTGAATGAAATCCTTAACCAATCCACCTTGCTCTCTGAATCCTTGAAACAGAATTAGGAGGAAAAACGGGATCCAAGTATAGGTATGTTACAAATAGTTGCAGGTGGTAATTATGTTATAACAATGGTAGGTAGCAAAACAAGATAGGCTTCAAATGGAGCTTTTTGATATAATTTCTATGACAGACGGATAGATACAAAAGGCTGATTTCACATCAGGTTTACGAGAAACTGGTGAAAGTTCTGGTGGTGTAGTGGCAGATCAATTGTATTTTAAGGTATAAACTAATGTTTAGAAGAAGATAAAAGAAGTTGTTTGGGTTTTTTGAATTGCAAACTGGGTAGGAACTCTTACAGGGGAAAAATGTTTAGGAATGGAAGTGGGATGTGACTGAGGGATACAGGCATAGCTGTTGCCTGTGTGTGGTGAGGGTGCTTCATCCACAGTCTACATGCCAAAACATTCTGTTGGGTTTAATCTGATTTGTGATAAATACAAATGGATTTTCCACTTTATGCAGTTGTGTTTGTTGTTTTCACTGAATCAGTTTAGGTACAAGTTTGGAAAACTCTGAACCCAATCAAGCAACATTTGTGAATTCAGGAGTTCATGTGAGTAATCCAAAATAAGCTTGTTCAGTGGAAACGTTATGTCTTTCACTGATGGATTTTTTTTCCATGAAATTTAAGTTCGTATTAACACAAATTATGTTCAAAGTGAAAAAAAAAAAAATTAAGACCCTGATCCCAAAGTCCCAATTCCTTTGAATCAGGAACTGCCTGGTTTGGTCTTGATATAGCAACGGTTAATGCTATGGATTCTTGCATTCACCTTGAGCAATTATATGGTTTAAAGTTTATGCAGCAAATTATTAGGTTTGGCAATGACTCAGTTGTCAAGATTAGTTTTACACCAAATTGCTTGCAGATACCAAATGACAGGTTTTGTAATGAAAGGTTGCAATTATTTCTAATTTCTTCAATAGTAGTCACAAATCACTGATGCTGATTCTGCCATTTGTACGTGGCTTTCTAAAATAATATCCGGGTGTGTCTGCCTTACCAGTCTTTTATTCTGCTCACAAAGTTGAATAAATCAGGTAAAGTTACAAGTGTGCAGGAGAAATTTTCAGATAAATTATTACTGAATGATTAGGGTGGGTGTTCTGGGTTTGGGGTTTTTTTCAGCATATATGGTTCTAATTATTTATTTTCCCTTGCTTGTTGATTATGTTTGTTATTCCACATGCACCCCACTTCCTGAATGATCAGAGTGAACTGCAAAAATGGGTAATTAACAGTGTGCAGGGTTATAGTTGTGTGACTGTTCTGCTGCTGGTTCTGCAGGCGCCTTGCTCAGCCCTGGCTCAGGGATCTGTGCATTCTGTGCTATCCAATACAGCAAAAGCACTTTCATTCTTCCCAAGCCTCTGAAATTATTCAGTCCACAGAGGCTTATCACACTGCCAAGCTCCTATAATCTCCTTATCACAGTCAGTCTCACACAAGCAACACCATGACTTACCCTTATGCTGTCCTGGCCAATATTAATGTGCTCTTTCCAAATAAAACAGCTTCTAATTGCCTAAGCTGTTTGTGAGCTATCAACCACATAGGTACTACTGCTATTACAAGTATTTACTGACTTTGTAACACCATGAGTATGGAAAAATCCCCCTCAAAACTGAGCAAACACATAAATTCCCCTGTGGTTTATTTTATGCAGTGTTTCAACAACTTAGTGCAACAGCCTTGTCTGCAACAGAACCCACTGGGATTGTAACTTTCTGATGGATGCTTATGTTTATGGTGCGTGTTTAACTGCATTTTACCAAGAGCAAAACTACTGCCTGAGAGAGCACCTAAAATCACACAAACTCTTCTTTTTATGAATAACTTTTTTCATCTTATCTAAAGGTTTTGGTCAGAGTTGGAGCACCTCTCACATGGAGACAGACTGAGAGAGCTGGGGTTGTTCAGCCTGGAGAACAGAAGGCTCCAGGGAGACCTCGCAGCAGCTTTCCAGTGCCTAAAGGGACCTACGAGACAGGTGGAGAGGGACTATTTACAAGTGCATGTAAGTGACAGGACAAGGGGCAATGGCTTCAGACTGACAGAGGACAGGGTTAGACTCGATATCAGGAAAGAACTCTTCACTGTGAGAGTGGTGAGGCCCCGGCACAGGCCACCCAGAGAGGCTGTGGATGCCGCATCCTCAGAAGTGTCCAAGGCCAGGCTGGATGGGGCTTTGAGCAACCTGGTCCAATGGAAGGTGTCCCTGCCCCATGGCAGGAGGTTGGAACTGGATGATCCGTAAAGTCCCTTCCAACCCAAAACATCCCATGATTTAAGTATCCCGAGTTCTTTCATATTTTGGTTACTTGAAGGAAGCAGCATATCTAGCAACACTTGATACAATATTGTAGAACTAAAGAAATGTATCTGGAGGACACGCTCTGGGAGCTTTCATACATGTTTTGAGTAGAATTGCCTCTTTTCTTGCCCAAAAGTTGTGTGATGGTGCCGTGCAGAGCCCAGAGATGGAATATTTGCATTGCATTTGTTTGCCCAGTACAGGTATTCTTCTAAATGAAAAGTAGAAGTGAAGATGGTTGCAAAAATCTTCTCCTAAGTGCTGTTCTTTCACTCTGGCAATATGTATCAACATACAAAAAAAAGTCTTTCTATTTTCCTTAAAAAATTGTTGCTGAAAAACTACACCAATATTATCCTTGTATAAATTACAGTAATTCTCTTGAGGTCAAACTTCTTTAACTTTCTAACAATTCTCAGATGGAGAATAATAGAAAATAAGCCAAAAGTGAATGTTCAATAGAAAAGTTGACTGTCCTCAGCCAGTTTGGGTTTCTTTGTGCTCAGATTTTCTATTTGCAAATATGGCCATATGTGGACTGGGAGCATATCATACTTGAAATGAATATTTTAATATTATTTGATCCAAATAATTTGAAAAAAATTGTATTTCAAGCAATGCTTTTTATATGTACACTAAATATTTTCTCAGAAATTCATAGTTTTCTGTTGAGAAGGAAAAAAATTTATATCCTTAAGTAAAAAGGTCTTAGAACATAAAAACTAAAGATACATGTGACATGTTACTTCTCTGGAATGCGCTTTGTTCACTCAGATTTGGATTTCTCAGGGGGGATTCACACAGAGTAAAGTGTGAGACGCCCAATTCCTTCCCATCTGTGACCATCACTAATAAGCAAGGAAGACATCTCTGCTTTAGCAGAGTTTGGTACCTGCAGGAGGTGCTGCTATGAGTGAGTAACACTGTCAGAAGGTCTGTCAGTACCCCAAAAAGGACAGTGGTAGGCACTGATGATCAGACTCAGCAAAACTTTCCTGAGATACAACAAACCCAGCACTGTGTGCTAAACATGGTTCTGTAAGCAATCTTTGGGCTGTTTAGCACAACACGATGAATTTTAGGAATGCACTACAGAATCTGGCTCTTCTTGGTGGAAAAATAATCCCTTATGCTGCTTGGGAAGGGAGAGGGCAGCAAAGCATTTTAACAGAGCGTTTTGGCAAAGCAGCAACCTTATTTCTTCAGCGTGCTTTATTTGCTACAGTCTTGCCGTGGCAGTTTCCCTTTATGGCACCTTGCTGCTAATATGAGATGTGACATTAAATACAAAATAGGTAGGAAGACTTGCAATTGCTTGCAGATGGGATACACCTGCACATATAATCACCCTAAGTCAGTGTTCCCAGGGCCTTCCCCAGCATTTCAGAGCCTTTGGTGTTTTGACATTTTTTTTCCCCCTCTCTTGCCAGGTGGTTTCTGCTCTGTAATTGCATTTACATGTACTGTGTTCTACCAGACAGCCTCTATTGATGGTCAGGATTCAGTGTGGTTTTCATTGTAGTGCAAAGGGGAAGATTCTTACACTCAGGCTATTGCCTTATGAATAAAGTTTAAATCTGACCAAAGCTTTAAGTCCAGAACTATATCCTCTCTCTATTGTTTAATTTCATTTTTGGGCAACTAAGTTCTTTTTCATTTCTCTCTGCAGTTTCAAAGAGTTGTTTTTAAGCTTCTAAGCTGCGGTAAATAAGAGCAGTGGGTGAAATCATATCTGTATGATTTTGAAAGTGTATAGAGTAATCAATAGACATTTAATTACACTGAATTTAATTCCTTTATTTTAATTGTTTGTCAAATGTTACCTTAATTTTTGTCAGATGGCTTTTGTGATATCTGTTTGGGTCAGGCAGAAATACAGAGGTGTCAGAACAGAACAAAGCAGGAAGCTGGCTGTGTCTCTTCCCATCCTTTTCTTGTGTGTAGGTTTTGTTCACAAGGGTGAACACCTGCCACATGGCAGAACTGTAAATACTGCAGAATTTTCTCTCTTAAAGCTGGATGGCTTCAAATACATTATTTTGTTTGAGATGTTCAGTGATAAGAGGACTATGTCCTTCCTAATGAGACTTCCTTTTAACACCTTTGCTCATCTCCAGAAACACTAGTCCCAAAGTATCAGACTTTTCTTTTCTTAATCCAGAGATATAAAGGCTTTCTGAAAGGCATGCAGCCTGCAATTAACTTTCTTCTTTACTTTTATACTTTTGTGGAAGAATCAAACTTTCTAACGTACCCTTGACAACCTGAGTCATTTGATGGGGTCCTTCAAGGTAAAAGGGTCATGAGGCATCACAGAAAAAGAGACTTCTTCAAAAACCCCAGACCTTAACCTTTGCTAGAACTACACTTCTTTTACTTCCCAAGGAGAAACATGTGCTTCAAAATGAAATATTTCTATCATATAGTAATAAACTAGTGTCAAATGGGGAATGGGTGTGAAATTCTCATAATTTCTGTTCTTTTTAAAGTCTATATTGGGGAATATGATTAGTAGAAGGTCCATAACAAAAATACTTTTTTTTTTCCTGTATTCTTTTGCCCATTTTCTTCTTCCCAAATCTCTTTTATGTGATACTACTTGGGACTTTTGTTTAAGTAATACTCCCAATACCAAGAGAATTTGCAAAGGTGGACTTCATAGCACAATTATTAGGATCCACCAGATGCCAACTAAACTCATAACAATGCCTTTGATTTCAAGCATCAAACCTTGCAGGGGGTCTAATGCTCAGCTGCAGCTCTGGTAGGAATGAAATGTCGATCCCATTGAGTGGGGATTGGCTGCATTGCTGTCACTGCTCAGGCTCTGAGCTAATCATTATCAGCCATACTGTCTGCTGGCTTTTCAAGCACGAGAGTGACAATTATAGAAGTTCTTTTATTAAAAGGGAAATGATATAAAGAAAATCTCTATGACAACTATGGCAGCTTATCTGCATGTGTTAATATACATATAAAGAACTATTGATAATTGTGTGAAATAATTTTACCCTTTAAATGGAAACTAAGGAGATGAAAAGTGTACTAATCTATCATTAAAAGAAAATGAAACTTCAGGAGAATTTTTGACAGTTCCCCTCGCTCATTGTAGCCTTGTGGCACTTGTTAGGAACATTAATCAGGAGAGGCATGAGGGTGTTGGTAACAACAGTCAGGTATGTGGCAAGGTAATTGAGAGAAGTGTCTAATCTGATTAGGGCAGAGGACGTGATGTTTATGGGCTAAGCAATGCCAAGGACCTCGACATAAGATGAATAGGCTTACCTGGCATGGAGTGGGCACCAAACTATAGTCTGAAATCAAGGTGGGTAAGTGGTGGGGTCTGGAACACGGTGTGCTGCATTTAGGAAGTATAGAAATTAAAGTGACAGGTGGCTTCCTGTGCTAAGCAATCTGTAAAGGAATACAAAAGGGCAGAATGGCTAAAACAAGGGGGCTGGGACTCGAATGCTTCACTGTTAGTTCAATTATGACCTAATGAGAAAATTATCAGCAGTGAGCTGTATGCTCCCTGACTGAGTTTTGGTTGTGAGGAAAGACCCTGGTTACATGGTTTGACAGAGCACTGCAAGAATTGTGTTGTGATGAAGAGATTTAATGTTCCACAAAAAAATGGGTGAAAAACTGAGCAATTGGTGGTAGGACACAATTTTAATTCAGCATGAAAATGATAATTTTCATTATCAAGTTGTTACAGAAGAAATAAAAGGCAATACTATGCTCTGGTAAGAAGTGAGTATATAATAAGAAGCTGTTCACAGAGAAAACCCTTGCTTGGTTCATCCTTTGATTAATTTCAAATTAAATAGAAATACATCTCAGACTGTTTTTGAAGAAATTATTCAAAGACATCAAAGTAAAGAGCTATTCATTGGAGTCACTCAGACTATAGAACTCAGAACCTGGAATTGCTCTCTACTTTTGGTTTGAAAATGTTTGAAATTTGCATCTTGACCCAGAGGGTATAAACTTGTAAGGAAGGTTTTGAGGTCCAGTTTTGTGACGTTAAGCTGCATAACCATCTGAAGGATTGTGAAAAAGAAAAAAACCAACTAGAACTTGGGAAAGAAGGCCATGAATTGAGGAAGAGATCTCTTGTGGGTGGGAAAACTGTCTGGTAAGTGTTACATGACAAGTGCCAAAGTCAAGATGTCTTAGACTTGAGAAAGAAATTCAATGTCAATCAATGGTAAATAGTTCCTGTTCTATATTTTTAAAAGAGAGAAGTTGGTGAGAGAAAGTGGGACTTGCATTTAATGTAAATGAGGTATAGACTGAGGATAATCTAGTTTTGGCCAAACCAGTTGGAGTTGGGTGGTGGTGAGGGGGTTGTCAGGGAAGCAACACTGCTCTTAATGAGCATAGAAAGTAGGAAAATATAATCTCAGTAAAGCCAAAATAAAATGGAAACTTGGAAAGCACAATATACAAAGTTGGCAGGAGGAAAGAAGGAGAGAAAAAACCTGAATAACTCTTAGAAAAAAGAGAGGCATGTGAAACTATGGTTCCTGTAGTTCCTTTTTATTTTTAAAAGATCAGTAAAATTGTATATTGTGTCAAAACCAGAAGAATAAAAGTTTTAAGAAGTGTATGCATGGGGGTGAGATGTCCATTAGGTAACTGTCTGTTGTTCAAGCTTTAACTGTATTCAGAATTTTAGAGAGGAAGTTAAAAGAGGATAGTTCAGATAAGCAAACAAAAAGTTCTGGAGGTTGATTCAAAATGGGATAACATACACTGGATTTACCACAGATAATTTGCACCACATCTCTCTGATAGACTAAATTCTTCATGTTAAGGATTTTTTTTCATTTAAACCTGCCTTCAATGAAAGAAGGAGTAGAGGTAAGTAAGAGGAAGCCTGTAAGGTAGCTGAAGGATTCTAGAAAAACCTGCTCTAAAAGTACAAACTTTTGATTGGAAGTAGATTGGTTGCAGTTTTCTTCAAAGGCCACAGTTTAATCATTGTTACATAATAACACTGGAATAAAAAGCAGGTACAGCATAATTAAATTATTGCAAAGCCACAGATTATGAAGTCAGTGTTATTAAGATATTAACTTCATAAAGAACAAATTTGATGACTGAGGATAATGAAAATAGGAAGCAATTTAATGCTGCAAAGCATGATGCTGTGCTTTTAAAAACTAGTCATAAGGGTTTCTTTTGGGAGATCTGAGCTAATCAATGGGAAGTGAGAACAAAAAGAAGAATACATCAGCAGATCACAGGATGAGGGTGAGACACCACTGTGATGTGGGTTGTTGAAAAAAGCAATAGTTTGATGTCCCTGGAGAAGTGTTCCCAAAAGGGACCTTAGCAAACTGCTAAGGTCATGTACGTGACAGTGCTACATGTCATCTAAATTGCTGCATGCTGTTCTTGTCCCTGTTTCAGCAGTGTGGTTCCAAATGAAAGAGGTGCAGGAAAAGGCTGCAAGGATTATCGATGGGATGGAGAACCTCTCTGCTGAGAGGAGAATCAGACAGCTCGGTGTGTTTAGCCTGGCAAAGGGAAGCTGTGAGAGAGCTCACTTGCTCTTTGCAAGGTAAAGAAGTGAACACCAGACAAAATAGCTGCTTAAGAGAGGAGAAAATATTGGCACAAGAACAAATTGTGTCTCACCTGGTCCTAGATGCATACATGTGGGCTGGAAATGAGGAGATCTCTGAGGACTGGAGAAGGGAGATGCCAGAAATGCTGTCTGATGATGGAAATGGGAGAGAGATGCCAAGGTACTGTTAAGATGAAGTATGACTAATTTATAAACCAGATTGTATGATGATGTGGCTTGTGATAGAAGGCAATTAATGTTGATTTAGGAGGTTCCTTCCCGCCCTGTGTTTGGGATTCATTAAATGGTCTTTCCACCTGTCTCAGACTGCATGTTGAACGTGATGTCCTGGCACTGACAGAAAACCAGCAATGCATTTTTCAACTGTGTCACAAAATCAGGGGATACACCAGTTGAGACTGTTACAGATCCTATGACTGTTTTCTTGAGTTCTTTCTTACTTCAAAGCTTATGACTTTGCTGGTCTGTTGGTTTTATATCTGCCTTCTGTCTTTTGCAGTTTTGTTGTGCCAACATAGCTCAGAGTATTTGGCCCATTCCAGCCTTCCTCACAGAGCACTGAGGAGTGGATCTGAGCTCCCTCCCTCTGTTCAGGCCATGGGGATATATCATACAACCCTCCTAACACCTCTGGCACTGCAGGAGTGGCTGTGGGAGTCAGAGGGAAAGGAATAAAGGGCTCTTCCCCAGTCAGTGCAAGGTGGGGCACCCCCTTTGGGAACCACAGCTGGGCGGTTCTGTGGCTCCTTCTGAGACGTGCTTAGACTCAAGTCTGGCATGAAAACTGGCCCCAGAATGTGTTGCTGATTCATTTTTGCAGCTTTCTTCTGGTAAGCCTTCAGTTTTTCTGTGGTGGCTGGGTGATAAGAACTTGGGTAAGCACTAACTCCCTCTGTTTTGTGCATTAGTAAGCACTGGCTGCATCCCCTTCTGAGATACATGTGCTTTAATGAATGAAGTTACATTTATACATAAACTGAAAAAAGTAGAAGCGAATATATCTTATACAAAGGACAACTAATTTTTTAAATTGTGCTTGGTAAATTAAAAATGTGTGTGCTGATGGTTGGGTATTAACACAGATGCTCCAGCCTCAAGAAAAGCAACAAACAAACATGCAGAAATGAGGTATGAAGGATAATCTGAGGTGTTTTTGGGGGTTTTTTAGGACGTTGAATATTTATCATGAGAATTGGATCTATAGTGGGATTTGTGAGGTAGGGTGAGAGTTAGATATTGCCTGCAAAAACCCATGCAGCTGGATTGTTTGTCAGTGTATCTTTGTAAGAAATCTTTAAAATAAGGAACCTATCTACCAGAAAGTCTTTTCATGTTTCTTTGTATGGAATTGTCATGAGGCTTTGACTTTAGATAAGGGAATTATAATGAAATAAAAGAAACATTGTTTAGTTGTCAAAACGAATTTGAAGTGTGACATGTGTGGGAAGAAAGAAACCACAGAAAATTGAATATTGGCTCCTTGAAATTTACGTATGTAATGGGATGACTGTGAATTGTCAAAAAGAATCGAGCCCTTTATGGCTGGTGGAATCAACTCTTTTATTGACCTTTCTGTTTTTATGTTTTAAAGAGTATTAATATTAATGACACATAAGCAAATACTGAAAAAAAAGCTTGAGGTATTTATTTGGTTTATTTGTAATTAACTTGATATTCATTCCTTCTGCTTTTTTCAAGTTTTATTATCATTCTTGCTCAAATTTACTAGTAAGTGAAACCACCTTTCTCATTCTAAATAAAATACTGGGTTTACTTATATGGCTAAGATTCACTTTTATACAAATAAGATCTAGTCACACACCCTGTCTGTGAATCAACAATCAAATATTTTGGTGTGACAACATCTAATGATGTTCTGCTAATTACTGATCAATACCCTTCACAAGTAGGTAATGTTCAAGTATAAAGGAACACACGGAAATATATTCTCTGTCACTTACACACAGATTTATATATAAAATGACTCAAATGATGAGTGAGGATGTTTTAAAATATAAGTACAAATTAAAGGCATTGTACTTATCTTCTAATAGCCAAGCATTTGCATAATCAGGATCGTATCAGCCTCAGAAATTAATCAGAATGGTATCAACTTCAGAGGAAATGTATGGAATCCTGATGTCAGCTTTGACAGCTGTAGAACAGGGAACTACCTCAGTCTTTTAGTTTTGATGTGCCTTTCTAGAGAATACCAAAGTATGTGATAATGACAGTGAAAATGAGCTTCTGTAAGACAACTTGTACTCTCAGTAATCTTGTTCAGGTCTGTGTAAGACATCAGTAAATTTTTAAATTTCTTTTGAATTCTCTAAGGCCTTTATAAAATGGTTCAAGACACTGTGTGTATGTTTATGTTGACCAGGCTGAGAATCTAAAGTGAGGTGAATGAAGGTCTGTGTTACCACAGCGTAGTGACAAAGCTGGCACTGTAAAGCCAAAGCAAATACAATTTGATGATATTTTTTTGCCATTTTATGCTCAAAAATTACTCTTGAATACTAGGATCAGTATTATGTTCCTTCACAGACACTAGTCAGAAGTAAAATTTCTTTTTTCCAAAAGGCTTCACAGGGAAAATTTACTAAGTGATCATTCTGTGGGGAGAGGCCTGACTAGTTTTCAATAGGCAATGTGTCACCAGTTAGATACTGCTGGAAGCTGGTGGTGACTGAAGGAGGCCTTCTCTGAAGGCTGACAGTTGTGTAAAACCAAGTTCATGCCTTGTTCAACTCTTACGTGACATCTGCCTTCAATTCCAGAAACTGTTGTGGGGGGTGTCACCAACTGAAGTGCCTCCTTCTTGCACTGAAAATCAAGAATGAGCAAATCATAAGGACTTAAATGTTCCTTTGCTACTAAACTTGTAGCTGCCCTTGTCTCTAAAACTGAAAGCATCCATATGTATTTATAAAGACTCATGGAATTTGAGCTTTAGTTCTACAAGACTTAGAATGTCTCCCTTCATGCTTCTGTGTGCAATTTTCTTTCTTGTGTTTTCTTAACATGGGCTTAGTGGCCAAAGGGAGATGTTCATGAGACTCCCTGGGGTTGCAGGAGCAGGAATCCAAGTGAGCTGTGGGTCAGACTTAGAGAAGGATCTGCCTCCAGGCATGGTCTCAGGGAGAAAGGTCTTTCCCTCTGCTGTGCTTGCTCATGAGGGGAAATAATCTCCTGCCTCCTTAGTGATTATAGAACCCACCACACACATACACCCCTTCTTCCTATAGTAGGAGGTGACTGAAATGTTAAAGAAAAGCTTAAATTCATTTCTTTCAACCAGCCCTATGCCTTATCTGCATGAGGAAATGTGAAACGGCAGCTCTAATCCCCTCTCTCCAGGTGTGCATTCACACGAAATGAAATGATGCCATGCAAGTGCATGGCCTCTGTGGGGCTGTGGGGAAATCCAGGGGACACAGCAGACAAAAACCCAGGGCCCTCACAGAAATAACAGAGAACTCACACTGATACTGGGGAGGTGTTTCAGCAGCAGCAATGCTTGGATTTGAACAGCACTTTACAAAGCCAGTTCAGCAAATCAAAACTCTAGCTTAAGGACGGGTTTAGTGAATGTAATTTTTTAGCAAAAGCGTGACATTTTCAAGTAATTAAAAATAATTTGGAACAGAATGAGCTACCAGTGAGCGAAGCCTATTCAGGAAGCCCTATGGCTGCAGTGAGTCTGAGGGTGTGATTGCCCACGAGCCCTTTCACACACCCCATCCCTTTGCCCCTTCCTCTGCCTGTGCCTGGGTGCAGCTGGGATGGCAGCACAGCCGAGGCTGGCAGGGCTCTGCTCCTGCTCCCCGGAACAGCCAGAGGAGTTCCACATACTTTCATGGTGGCAATCCTGATTTACGATGTCACAACTGAGCTTGTAATCTGGCTCTGAAATAATAAATTGATGCAGACTTGAGGGAAAAAAGGTCTTGTGTAAAATCAGGAAAATGCTTTTGTTAAAGGAGAATGGTGAGATTTTTATTATTTATTTTAGTTTGTTTTTTTAATCTCTGGTAAAAAAACAGTTTCTTTTGTCAGATCTGTTTGTCATGTCAGAGTAAAATAAAGAGAATATATAGTAAATAATATTTTTTGGCTTTGTGGAACTAAATGTAAACAGTGTGCTGTTTGTGCCAGTGAAATGCTTGGCTTTTTCAACATGTCAGGCCACTTCTGATACACTTGTGTTGGCATCATTGTACTGGGATAGGAAGTAGTCATTTATTTATTCCCTTTTGGCATCCATAGGATTTAGAGATGAGCCATTGCCCTTCTGGATACGTAATCCAATTCTGATGCCTTTGTTTTTTCCAGTAAAACATCAATAATTTGATATGCTTCTATTGTCTAAAGCGGTTTTGCCTTGATGAAAGACATTTTAAGTGGGCAGTGTTTCAGAACAAAATTTCTCTTATGTAGCTTGTCATTACGTGTATAATACGTAGGTAAATCTTATCTGTTAAATTAATGAGAATGTGGGGAGAAGGAAATATTTTTGATCAGCAGTAACCAAACTCTGAGAACAGGGAGGAAAAAAGATGTGCAAAGAGCTTCAAAATACAGCACGGCATTGTTTGCAAAAAGCCTGCTGTTTCCTTTATGTCTGACTGATCCGTGCCAGAAGCCCTCTTGAATTTCTACAAGAATAGAGCTTCAGATCATCTGCATTCAGTGCCAGAGTCATGGCCCTGGAACCGATAATTGCCTCTGACAGGATTTAATTACCTTCTCCAGGACCTTTTCTCTGTTTGATTGGAGACCACCCCCTGCCTCCCTGCGATCAAATCAGACAGTAATAACACGCCGTGGCGCCGGAGCCAATCCCGCGCGCGGCTGGCGCGGTGACCTTGCCGAGCCAGCGGCGATTGGCGGCGTGGGCCTTGGCCATGCTGGTGGGCAGCGGGCACTGGCCACCGAGGGCAGGGAGCACTCCGTGCTAATGGAGCCTGTCAGCGTGCTGGCCCGGCTGCGCTCAGAGCGTGGTGGTACAGGCAGCAGCCAGGGCCCGGGGCCCTCTCGCTGGCCAGTGGCCACTCGGCAGCAGCTGCCCAGCCACAGACACTCGGCGTGGCCTGGGAGATTCTTCCTGTGCTCACCTTCTGAACACATGGGGTGAATTCCCCGTGCTGAAACCCACTGGTTGTTTGTTAGGTTTTATGGAGAGCATCGCTGCTTTGTATGCACCACGCTGCCCCTGTTTGTGATATTAACTTGACATGTGCAGTTGCTATACCCTCATATATCTTCACTCTACCCTCATCTTTAAGAAAGGAAACTGCATTCCTTCAGCAGTGGGTTTTTGGAGACCTAATGCTTGTGAGGTGAAATAGCAGCAGAACTCAGAGTGTGGTAGTTTTAAGCAAACACCTTCTCATTCACAGAAATTAAGCAAAATCTTCTGCCTGCACCTCATTTAGCAGCTGGTTGTCTTGACAGCCTTACTGCTTTGAGAGTTTAACTGGCCAGAGCTCAGCCACAAGGTGTGTGGGGTGGCCAGGAGTCAACTGGTAGTCCTCTGTTTGGTTCAAAGTTACATGGATCTATCTTGGTGCAGGTAAAGGGCTTGTCCCTGCTCCAGTGAAGCCAATGGCCACACTCCGGGTGGAGCAGAGGTAGGCCCAGGCTTATTTAGTGCTGAATGTGTTGCTTTATCTATTTTCACCTTGGAGGGAGATGTAAATGCCAGGTAGTGAAGTGGAGGGAAGGGGTGATTTGATGTCATGGTAACTTCTCCAGCTATCCATCCAGCTGTCCATAACACCCAGTGCTGCTGGAGGCAGGGCTCTCATCCACAGCACCGCAGGCAGCAGCGGGGGATGCTGATGCGATTCTTTCCCTTGCGGTTCCACTGAGAAGAGCTGCAGTTGCCCTGGTGAGTGACTTGAGACACAGAGCTGCCCGTTCCCGTTTGAAAGGCCTACCAGGACAAACAGGGAAAAGGATCACAAACAGTGCTGCAGAAGCAGTGTTACTCAGAGAAACAAAGGCACAGAAGTGGGGGGAGCTTGTTCAGCTCTGCATTCCATAATCTACCCCTTTGTGCAAATGCGCTCTCTTCATTTTGTCAGTTACCCTGTTTTACCCTTTTCCTAAGTTTCCAAATAGCTGAGAATCCAAGAGGTGTTCATATTCTTTAAGCAGGAACAACAGAGATGTAAAGCTCTCCTATCTCAAGGCTAATAAACTTCAATAGGATAGCATTGTTTGGTGAAAATAAGTTGTATTTCTACAAGGCAGCAGATAACCACGTGTTTATGACTGGTCTAACCAAAGGCCAGTGTAGTTGAGAGTTATTTCACCTTCTGTGGATGGTGTAGCAACACAGCAGTCTCTGAGGTGAAGAGACATTAGAAGGAAAAAGGTGGATGTGTGTTTTTTCAAAATTTTCTTTCAAACCTCTGCAATCAGCCAGCAAAGCATGCAGACTGCTTGTATAGCCCGAGACACTGCACAGTGCTCCTAACCGAGGTGCCAAAGCTCTTCCCTTTTCCCAAAGCAAAGCACTGAAAGGATCAAATACGCAACGAACCGTTCTGAGCACCCACAGCAACATGAAGGGAAAATCCACTAACCATGACCCTGCAAAAGTTTTAATTTCCAGAATGGACAAAACCACACAGTTTTTTCTTATTTCTACTGGTAACAGAATAAAACAGAGGGAGAGTGTGTGTGGGTGTTGGGGGAGGGCAGCTGGAATATGAGGCAAAGTAGCATTTTATTTTTTTTCATTTGCCCAGACAGATTCCACTGTGAACATGTAATGGTTTTCACTGAGGCACTGTGTTATTTTAAGGTAAATCTGCTGACTTCAGAATGCATAATCAGTTTCATGATCGTAATAAATTATATCACAGTCATCTCTGGTGGGAAAATAGAAGGAAATGCATGAAGCAAGAGTGCCAGGACAGCTTGCTGGTTAGGATGCTAGCCTAGACACCATTTCTTTCTTGCTTTTTTAAGGAAATTTTTTCAAAAGCATCTAGGTCAATTAAAAGCTCATTCTGAGAGCATTGCAGGCACTCAGAATTTAAGTCTCTCTGAAAGATATTTTTGAAAACGTTGTTGCAGTTCATTTCCACAGCTGTAAATCGGGACTTGCAGTACTTCTTGCAAAGGAGATGTGTGAATAAAATATATTTGAAAGGAACTGGAAAAAAAAGTGGGAGCTCTCTAAGGACCTAGGATAGCCTGCCCGGGCTGTGGTGCTGAGAACATTTATTCACCAGCAGTCATAGCTTAGGCAGCTCGGGCATCTCTCCCCCCTCCTGGTGGGTTGTTCCCAGTTCTTGCCTTTGCTGCCACAACTGTTTGCACAGCAGCACAGTGAACTTGATCAAGGAATGCATCCAGCTGGTAGAAGATAAAATACAAAATATATGCTGGCTACATGGCAACACAAATGACTGTGCCAGCCAAAACACTGGTTGGCACGTGGGGCCGAATGAAGGCTGGGAGGGAGAGAGGAGGAGGATGGGAGATACTTAAACAACCTGCTACCAAATGCAAAATCACAGTCTGTTTTTGTTTTTAAAGTACCTTAAATGTTAATCTAGAACAGTAAAGCTTTTGGTGTAATGTGCAAAAAGGGTTGACCGTGATCTGATGCGACAACTTGATGGTTTTTTACTGATTTCTATACAATCAAAACTGGTTCTCTGATTTATGCATTAAAAACTAGAAGCAAAATGAAACAGTATTTGTTAACAATGGGAGTAGCCTATGAAAAAGATGATTTAGTCATGCTGTCAAGTTTTATATTTTGATTTTTTCTGAAGAATCTTATAGAAAACATGCAAATGGAATGCAGCTTTTAAAAAAGACAACTATAATTTTTATAACTTTTTTGGAAACTTGTATTGTATGTCTTTTCTAGCATTATTTTTTACTTACCACTGCTTAATTATGAGATAAATCACTGTTGCATTACCCTTTTGTATCTGAGATAAAGATACTCATACTTCAGGTTTGTCTTGCCAAGCTTCAGTGGCAGTATACTAAAGATGAATTTCATCTATTCCATGTGACACAGGTTGTTTAACAGGAAAATGTTTTTATTAGGAGAACTGGGTTAAGGGTCCATCTGGAACCAATTGAATTCTCTAATGGCCTAACCCTCTATTTCTAGAGGGAGAGAGGAGAAAAAGCAGAGAGGAAATTCAGGCTAACAGTGCAGTTCTGCAGCGTGAATGTAAGAACTTTCCCCCGTGCTTCCCCCAGCCTCTTGTTCCTGCCCTCCTGCTGTAATTTGCCACGTCTTCAGCTTTGTACACACAGCTATTTCCATGACTTGCTGTAAATTATACTGCTCAAATAACTGCTGTTAAGTCATCAGCAAAAAAGGATGGGGGAGCACTTAAGTAGGGCAAATGAGGGAAGAGTAAATCATGCTCTGAGAAGAAGTGAGTGTGGGTCTGAGGGAAGCCCAGGGCTCCTCCAGCCATTGTCAGCCAGGCAGTCATCACTTGAGCACATGTGCCTTATAATTACAGACTCGGTCATGGGCTTGGCCGATCACAGCCCTCTTTAAACTACACAAGTATCACCGTACCTCCCAGGACTGCATGCAAGGGCTTGATCAGTGTATGAAAAATGGAAGGCTACACATTGGAGCCTGATTCACAGTGCAGTGATGGTCCCAGATGTGTTCCTGTTATCACTAATGGGTTTGGCTGAGCAAAAACAAACAAACAAATGAAACCCAAAAACAAACAAACAACCCCCCAAACAAAACAACAAAAAAACCTGACAAACCCCAAAACATTTGCAATAACTTATCTTTAGAAAGAGCTTCATGTCGAGAAGGCATTGAGGCAGTAGTTGGCCTGATGTTATGTTTTTTACAAACCCAGAATTTAGCCTATTCTCATGTTCAGGCACCATGTTAAGCAATTTCTTTCTCAAATGCAGATGGCCTGTAAGACAGCAAATGCTTGCTACTTGTCCAGAACAAAAAGGGCTACAGTACCTACAGTAATATATATCCTGGGGTTCTCAACTTTTTTGATTGCATTGCTTCCTATCACTGTATTTCTCTCTGCTGTTTAGCAGCATACAATGTCTTTGCCCAAACCACCTTAAAATTAGTATGTGATATAGAAAATATTCTCCCAAATAAAATACTCTTTCTTTTTGAAGTTGAAAACATTTTATTTCTAAGTCATGTTGCATTATTGACTCATATCAGGGTGGACTGATAGCAAAACACGGTGAAAGAACATTATGTTGTTAATAGAAATAAACAGCTGTGAAGTCTGAAGCTGTGAATTTTGTGTAGCTTGTGTTTCTCATCACCACATCTCTGGCAGAAACAGTATAGGGTACAGCATAGTTAGAGGAAATGAACATAAAAAGTGTTGATTGTAAAATATTGGTGAATGTATTCATGTATGTGTTTGGGGAGGTGATAACTGTGTAGTTCACTCCTAACCCCATCTGTCTAAGTGCACTGTACAGTTATCTGAAAAATCTTAGAAAAAAGATAAAATCCTAAGTGCAAAGAGCCTAAAAATGCGTCCATATTGAGAAACTGTAGCCAATTGATTATTCAGCTGGCAAAATGGAAATTTCAAGTTGCATAGGCAGCTAATTGTGGCCTGCCTATGGAATGACAGGTCTATAATTTTTAGTTTTGTGCACATTCAAAGCCAGTCACCTTGACACTTAACAGTCCATTATCTGCCGGCCACCGACCATATGATGATATTCAAAGAGTGACAGGTCTTTTCCATTACAGAATGATAAAATGCATTATGCTTTATTTGGATAAAGCTGTCTTCACAGACAGCACAAACCAAGTGCTTATCTGATCCTTGCATGCAACAATGACACTGGGACACCTTTTACTCCACAGGGTTAACCTGGGGGGAGGTTTAGTTGTTTTTCTTTAGGGATAAAGGTGACTGAAATGAGTGAAATTGGTATCCCCAGTATTGTTTTCTAAAAGAACAGACAAGCTGGCATTCATATCTGTGGTTTCTTTCAGGATTAAATAAGACAGATTGCAGGAAGCTTTGGGACACAGGTCATGCAACTACATGATTCATAATCTAGGGAGAAATGTTTGGGTTTTTATAAAAGAGACTGTTGTGTTTTCAGCATGAATACAGAGCGAGGTCAAGAAACACGTCCCACGATACTTGCTATCCAGTAACAAAAAACAACAAACCACCACAAATCAGGCCGAGCCCTGGCATTTGATTCAAGTTTGGACAAGGGGCTGGATGCAGGCGAGGACTCTGCTGCAGCTTCCCTGGATGTGTTAAATGTGCCTGTGGCTCTGTCCCTGGCCTCAGAAAGAGCCTGAGGCTGGGGACCATTTCTCTCCATAGGAACAACACAGCTTGAGGAGCAGACAGTGCCTGGAGGTTGTTCCTCTGGTTAGGGTGTTCCCAGGCCAGGCATCTCTTCAAGGGTAATCCACAGAGGGCAGGGAAGAGGTGCTTCTGAGCCAAAGCTCAAGCCACAGTGGGCAGAGGGCATCTCCTCCTTCTGCCTTGCTGTGCAGGGAAAGCCATGGCTTCAAGCACTCCAAACAACTGGAGCACAGGAGCTTGCAGTGTTCTGGAACCTAAGGGGAGATGGGCCCACCCTTTGGCCTCAGCACCACTTTCTGTGCCAAACTGTTCTCAGGGAAGTTTAATTATTTATTTCTAAATGTCAGATTTTAGTTGGGAATTTTGAATGTGCCTTTTGAATAACTATTTTTAAAATATTTTTTAAGTTTTAACAAGAGTCAGCATTGTTTTTCTTTGTCAG
>JAOXXN010000065.1:1563807-1575499 GCA_026770055.1 Myrmophylax atrothorax | reverse complement strand
ATTGTTTTTCTTTGTCAGAAGGGCCTGTTGCAGCTCACAGGGACATTGGTGAAAAGATGTTCTCTGATTCCTTGTGTGTTGGAGGAAGGGCTTTAGGAGATAAGTTTTTGCAACATGTAAGTTTTATAAACAATTAATTTTAAAATGATTTTAAAATGATAAAAATCCTGGGAATTGCAAGTTCACAAAGCAATTTTCTTGAGCACTTAAGAGTGATCAACGGTGACTTCTGACACCAGAAAAACTGATTTGGGGATTTTCCAAATGATGCACAGCTGCCAGTTCAGTGTTAAATACTATTCTTTAGGGTTCTTGCATATTCAGTAATTAGTGATGATAAATCTACAATATTTTTAAAAAATTTTTCCCATAAGAAAAGTATTTTGTATGCAAACCTTCAGTCTCCTACATTCTTATGTATACAGTATTGTACAAGTATTGGTAGTTCTGGAGAAAAGGCTAATGAACAAAGCATACTCTGAACAGAACAGCCATGAGGCTTCGTTTGTTCCCTACATGCTGCAATAATACTAATACACCTTTTACTCTACAGAATGGCTTGTACTTGGGGAATTGTGTTTCATCCAATTTTCTTGCAAATAATGAACAAGTTCCCCCAGGTTTATTGGCACTGTCTTGTGCACACTTTTTTGGTGTAAATTATTTATTCCACTAATTTAACAGCAAACAGTCCTGGATAGTGAGCTTAGTGAGGCAATTTCATACATATTGGTTGTAGGTTAATTATTTAGGGATTGAGATATCTCTGGTAATGCCAAATAAGTACAGACCTAATGAGAGAAAGCAATTGAATGCATCTAGGTTTCCCAAATCTCAGATCACGCAACCATTATTTGACGGTCATTAAGTTTGGTGTTTTATTGCAAAAGAACACAAACGTGTTTTGAGGTAACCCACAAGTTAACCCTTACAGTTCTCATCATTTCCCAGGTGTCTGACTCTTTGGACCCTATGAGCCAACTAATCAAAATGTTCAGATCCACATAGTCTGTTATTCTGGAAATGGAGATGGTTAAGGATGTTTTTGGATATGTTTCTTTTGGAATAGCTTAAAGGTTTGGTGGCTGTAGAAACATGAATCAATAAATAAGTCATATTTAGGACTACAGCAATACATCCTCTGCTGATTTTTTTTTTAAAGGTGGTGTGCAGACACAGAGTGGAGATAGCTTAACTGGTATAATTGTTACTACTTGATTTTTGTAGAGAGATTTGGATGCTAATCACGTGAAAAACATGAAACATCTCAAGTCCTATGTAGCATCACTATCCAGTGCCAGTTGAAATGGGTATTGTGTCATTTTTTTAAATTCAGTGGGAAAATATTAGTCTTTATCAGTATGAGGGTTTTTTTCAGCTGACATACAATGAGTTGGGTGATTCATTACAGTGAAGTGTAAGCTCCGAGTAGAGCCTGGGAAGACCAAGTATGAAAAGCAGTGTGCAGAGAAATCCGTGAGCAGTGCTTGGTGTGGATAACATGCCGATGTTGATGCACAGTTGTTTCCATTCTGCCACCTTTATTTGTACAGCAAAATTACTGCTCCAGGCTGTGCTGTGCTTGACTTCTTAAACAGCACTCAAAGCACTCCTGCCTGCAGAAGGACAAGGAACTGTTTATCTTGTGTCCATGTTCTAGCACCTCTTCAGTAGCACTTGGAGGTGTTTTGTTTTCCAAGATCCCCAGTGGGATAATCCGCTCTTCAGGCTGTTTGTTTAGATAGGGTTTGTTTTTATTTTCTCTTTATGTTTGTTTTGGAGTGTTTTGTTTTTGTTTGTGTTCAATGCATGTGTGGGTTCTGTTTTAATGTTGAATTTAAAACAAGTTGCAGATTTGAGATGATACCTTTTTATTTCCCCCCCCCCCCAAGGCAGTTCATTCCTGAGTTTAGAAATGCTGCTCCCTTACGGATGAGCTCTACCTCCTTGCTTAAGAGTCTGTTTTGCTGGAGGAATAAGTAGTTCAGTGCAAAGCTTTAGGATGCCCAGGCTTTCCAGCATGGAGAGTGGAGGACATGATGGTGAAATCACAGCTGTTTGCATTGGTGAGGGGATGTACTGAAGCACTCGGCTCTAATTGGATTTTCTTTAGCACGAAAGCCTTTGTGCCAGATGTGTTGCCCTGGTAAGAGAGATGAGTTACTGAAGGCAGATCATTTACAAAAGCAGGGTAGGATGGAGTCACTTAGTGGCAGAGTGAAGGAAGCCCCATCCATTACCACATAAGGGCATTCTGCTCGCAAGGATTTCAAGAGCACAACTAAACATGTTCCCTGTTTCACATTCAGCCAATCTGAGATGTATTATTTTTTTTCTATTTCGCTGTGGAAAAATAAATACAGTCCTTCAAGGAGGACGAAAAGCTGAGATGCATCAGCTCTTCTCTGGTAGGAAGACATGCTAATTCCTAAACTCCAGTTGCTGTGGGATTTTTGCATTCATAAGGAGAGAGCAATCATAACTCATAATTAGTAGAAGAATATAAAAGAACCTTGGATAGTGCTTTGATGATGGAATGTGTCAGGAAATCCAGGAAGAGACCTGGGGCTGGAGTCTAATGGACTGCTTCTGAAAACATGCCCAGAAGGATGGGTGTTAAGGTCTGTCCAAGATTCTGGGTAGCTGTGGGGTGGAATAAAGAGATCCTTCCAGCCATCAGCTTAGAGATCACTCAGCAATTACTGTTTTATGGAACCATGGAAACTAAAAATTGAAAACATGAAAGAAAAACTGCAATAGTTGGAAGAGCATATGAAAAATCTTGGCAAAATTATGAAATAAAATATATACAGCTGTGTTAAGAAAAATATTGAACTCCATTTTAAATGCCACATGTCATTAGGATGTGTTAAAAGGCAAAATACAGCATAGTATGTTTTTCCAGCAAAAATGAGGAAGAAAAATTGAATCTCACTTTAGTGTAAAATGTTTAATTACAGCAGTTTGCTGCACTTTTTCTCAAGTGCTGTCCCTGTGCCCTTAAGTCCATCAGCTTAAAATTGTGCAATTACTCGTGGAAATTGAAACACAGATAATCAAAGTGTTCAGAGTTACACAGGGTGAATACAGGAAGGGCTGAGTGGGTTATGTGGAGGATTTGTAACAATTGGGCATGTGCTAGTTCTTCTTATTTTAGAACCTTGTTTTGTTAAGGTGCCCATGACAAGTAAGAAAAATTATTTTTTTCATAATTCAAGATTTATATGACCTGGTAGACTGGATGAAAACATTTGGCTTCTACAGGCTATTCATGCAGTGAAGGTATTTTTCCTGAAGACCTGAGGATGCGTAGGAAATTGAGCCGTGCAGTTTAGTTAGAACTGAGGAATGGTGCATCTAATCTGGTAACACTGGTCTGGCCAGTGAGTGACCACGACAAATGAAAGACTCAACGTTGTAAAATGAATGATTTTCTGACTGTGATAAACCACTTGCTCATTCAGCACAAGGAAGAAAAATAGATATGGACTTAGAGAGCAGTGATGGATATGTCTTTAAAAGCCTGCAGGTTTGGGGGGAAAAAAATAAATATTTATTTTACTAATGTAGATGGGGACACTTTAGCAAGTCCAGTGTTTGAAGTTGTATCTGTATCACCCATCACAGAGTTCTGTAAAGAGCTGCTTGAAACAGAGGTAAATAAGCAATCCAGGTGCTGAAGACAATCTGGTTTCTAATGGTAAGGAACTCAACACTGGGTTTGAATTCCTTGGCTTTTCTTTCCTGCTTATGCATTTTAAATCATCAGTGCAGGATGCAGTGAAATTAATGGATTACAAAGGCAAAACTATTTTGGTTGTGATGCTGCTCCTGGGTAAGTGTTCAGTTAGAAAATGCTGGATCCCTCTCTGCCAGGGTCCTTGCTTTTGCTTTGCTGATCTGAGCTGAGATGTGCTTGCTGTAATATGACATGAGATCCAGCACTGTATTTCTGCTGACAGACTTCAAGTTCCTCCTTCTCTTCCTGGCATTGGCTTGAATTTTTGCAGAGAGGATGCTTTAGACAGCACAGCAGTAAGGATTTTAATCCGTTTCATTACCAAACTCAATGAAAGTCTTCAGAAACTCAACGTACCTTATCTGCTAGGCTTTGTGCAGTAATTGCTTTTGTACTTCTGCTGAGAAGTGGTTCTTCAACAGCGTGCAAACCAGGAGGAATGGCTGTACAGAAGGTGTGATGCTTTCCATTGTATTACCAAGCTGTTTCCCTGTTTACTTCCTGGCATAACTAATGGTATGGAGACAAAGCTCACAGCCCATCTGCATGAAAAGGAGGGCACAGGGCTGACTTGGATGCAGTCACACTGATCAGGGAAACCTGGAATAAGAACACCTGACAGATTTAAGGGTTTCTGGGTGGAATATAACCTTTAAAAGTCTCAAGGGAATAACACATGGTCTTTCAATGGCGTGTCTTTCAATGAGTTCTCTCATTTTCACATTGTTCTTCAGTATGAAATGTTTAACAGAGATTCCACCTGCCTGTTCCACAAGTAGGTCAGCATTTGATAACTGCATTAAAATTGGCCTTTCCTAAATCCTCTCTCTCACTGTAATCCTTCCTGTCCCTCTCAATTTTCCCATGTTCTAATGCTCCATTATGGAGAAAATGTTGAGTCTTTTTTTCAGATTATTTCCAAATTGTCACTCACAAGGGAGCTGTTTGGTTTGGATCATATTTCTTCCCCAAAAGCCTGTGAAGATAGACATCACAGATATGATGCCACATGAGAAGGAAGGGGTTTTCTGATGCTTATGCAAAATTACATGTCTTTTTCTGTTGTTCTGGACAGAAAAAAAAAAAGGCAAAAAACTCCAAAGTGTTTGGGCTTCTGAAAACGTCTTAAAGAATATATTCAGAATATTAAAATATATTTGCTAATTTAGCTCTCAAGCCTAACGTTCAGCTCATTTTCAATGTGGCCTATCACTTCTGGTGTGACATTACTGAAAACCTTCTGATTAAAGCCAGCTCTCTTATGCATACTTTACCTCTGTGACCTATGAGTAGCTTGAAACCATTTGAACTCTGTCTAAATTGGATCCCCCTGGTTGTAAGTGTTACTGCATGTCACTTCTATGTCAGTTGGATGGAAATCTTGCTGCAGAGGATGAAAGTTCACAGCTCAGTATTAATCTACTGGGCAAACTACATCTAATGCCTTCAGTTTTCTTGAAATACAGCCTCTGATGACCTCTGACAGGAAAAATACAATACAGGATTTTCTAATATTAATTTTTAGTGTAGCTGTTTAAAATCTAGCATGTATCGTCCTTCTGTAGCAAATAAATGCTGTGAGAGACAAAATTAAGAATAGTGGCAAGTGGACTACTGGACATGGAGACTTTTGTTAATCAAATGTGTCTAGGTCTGTTACCTCACAATTGTCTTGAAACAAAAAATGCAAATCCTGGCTGCAGTAAAGGAGGCTGTGTCTGGGTGAACTAGTGCCTGGGATTCCCTTCATATCTGTTGGATGAGAGTTTCAAACTGCTGTGTGAGTTTAACAAAAAAAATCCTGAAGCTGCATGGCTTCTGGAGCAGGCAGCATAAATCACTGAGTGCTGGTGGAGTCTGTTTTGAACTCACAAGTAAGGACTTTGAATTTAGCACCAGCTACTGTTTGAAAGAGAATCTGTATAGATTTGTGCAGCTTAGATGACACCATTAGCAACATCCTGTGTTACACAGTGACACCTTTGCTCCTGTCAGTGTTAGGGAGCCTTGCAAGTACGTTACATTTGGGTTTGCTTTTGAAGTGACTTTTTGGGCATAAAATCCAAGCCTAAAAAGGAAAAATGTCTAATAGGTGCAGGTTTGTAAGTCTTCAACTTCATCTCCCTTGTTTATACTAGCAGCAGAACTCATACCTCTTTCAGAGGAGCAAGACTGACTTTAAAGTATTTCATTATAATCTGAAAGGAAATGGATCCTGCATTCCTTGCAAATTCTCTCTGAAAACAGTGGGATTTGGTTGGAGGAAAGAAATCTAAGATTAAGCTCTGGTTTGCAGTGGGATGATGCTGATGCTGGGAGGGATGCTTTTTAGGCACTAGACATGAATCACATTCATCATTCTCAAAGCCCTGCTTCAGTCTTACTGAGGAGACCTGACTAAGTGCTCTTGGTGCTGGGCCTGAATGGAGCTCTTCAAGAAGCCTGTGCTTCAGCCCCGTGTTTCAAAGGGAAATTTCAGTCTATAGAGGCGTACCTGAGCGACAGGGCCTTTTGAGCCCTTCCAGCTCCTCTCGTTCTGTAGCTACAGTTTGTCATTACAAGAGTCAGATAAAATATCTCGTCTGATGACTCTCATCCTGTCATTCCTCTTAGGGAAGTACAAAACAATAGTAATAAATCATTACCAGTATAGCCAGAGGTATTTTAAGACAGTGGCAATTGGATCAGTTCTTGGACACTCTAGGAGCATATTTTCCTGTTGTTTCCATTTTTAAACCCAGGCTTCTAAAATCCTGACAGCCTGACTCTTTTTCCTGTGAGTCACACAAAGAAATAAATTTTTGATTAGAACATGTGCAGAGCCCAGAGTCCAAAACCTTGGAGTTCTCTTCTGTCAGAGGCTCCATGGAAAGATCCATATCAGATGCTGGAGGAGGTCCCCGTGGGTGCAGTGTTTGGGTCACACTCATCTCTGGGAGAGCAGAGCTCACTCAGCAGCACTGCCACAGAACCCTCCTCTGAGTACATGTGCTGTACATACACACATTCTGATATAAATACAGAATAACAGCATAGGGGCTCTTACAACAGTGTAACGAGAACAAAGTATTAAAGAAAAGGGGGAGTTAAGCAGCTTGCAGACTATGGCAGTCTGGTGGCTGGTGGGCTTTAATCATTGATTTTTGCTTCGTTAATTTGGCAGTATTGAGCATGGGTAACTGCAGCGCTCAGGTCCGACAAATGTGTGGAAAAGAGCACGCTGAGGAAAATCCATCAGAAGGTAAGGAATGTTTCACAGTAACATGAGTGTGTGCAGCTGGACTCTGGACTGAAAGAATTAAAGGGCAGACTGGCAATGGTGATCTCTTCCTTCACTGCTCATTGGCTCCCACTATCCATTTTGATAGAGGCCCTCAGATGTGGAGAAGTAATTTACCCATTGTAGAACTCCTATATCTGGTAAATTTTCTTTTGAAGCTTAGAGAGTGCTTTATGCCAGGCTAAACTTCAGAGAATAAAAAGAAGACAACAACAGTGGACAAAATAGCAGGGTTTAATAGTTCTTGCATATGAAGTAGCTGGCTAAAAAAAATGTGTACTTAGATAAAAGTTCTTTTATATCAGCAGCTAATGTCTAATTTCAAAAATAAGGGTCTGATCTCAAGGCAAGGCAGAATGTCTTCTCTCTTCAATTTTATCAATTTAACTAGAAGTGAAACCACAGATTTTAGTGGGATGAAGGTTATTCTGTATCTTTTGCTCTCTGACCCAACAACATAAAGTATACCCTTTGGTTGAAGCTTGGGCAGAAGCTTAAATATATATTTGTCCAGGTTTATTCTAGATTTTGACCTTCTTAAGGTTAACAGCTTGTTCTAAATGGGAAAGAATCATAGTCAGACTATTAGTTTATCTTGCATGTGGACAGAGACACAAGTTAATCTGGGCAAGTTTTGTGTCTGTATTTGTTTTAGAAGCATTTTGTAGGCTTGCCCCCACACTGGCTATGCCACTGGGCTTGTGGGAAGTTGGAACCGAACCCCTTCTTTTTTCCTTTGTCTTTTTCACTGCCATTTTTGTATTTTTAATTTTCTTCCTTTTGGCTTCTCCTTTCCAGAGGTGAGACATCTCAGTGGATAGGTCACTGTGACAACGAGATTGCTACAAACAGACACTGAGACTCTGCTTCTCTCAGCTCCTGTCAAAGGCTCCACTCTGTGCAAATCTGAATGCGCACGCAGGAACCCTTGGGGCACAGCAAGGTACCCTGGTTCAATTCTAACTGAGACTTCTAATTGATTTAATAAACTGGTTTTCCTTTAGAAGGCACTTTTTACAATAAGATCACAGTTTGGAATGTGCAGTAATAACACCACAAAAGATGGAATTGTGGTCAATAGGTCTGAGGTGGGGGGAAAAAACACTGACAGAGGGCTCCTCAAGTGCATGGCTTGGGTTAACAGTAACTGGCAGAGAAAATGGCTCTTTAACATATCGACTTTGAGACCAGCTCATGGGAAGAGATGATATCAAAACCCATGGAAATCATGCCTGGATTAGTTTAGAGACTTGAATGTATAACCAGAAAGCCCTCCCAAGATTTCACTTACCCTTGTTCTTCTACCTGTATATTCCCTAATAGAAAGAAGTCTTCTAGATGTTTGTTAGCACAGCTTTCTAATTAGACATATTGATAATTAATCTGAACAACACCATGTGCATGAGCTTCTCATTATCTTTCTTTCAAGGCACACTATAGGATCTTCAAGAGATGTTTATTTATAGGTATTTTCCATTTCATGGTTTCTGCCATGTGTATGCCATGGCGAGATTGAAAGTATAGTTTAGTTAAACTTTCAAATTTTACAAACTAGTGCTTGGTATCCACTGCTTGATCTTGATGACTGTCTTTTACACATAAAAGTGTTGATGTGACTGCAGTAAATGTCCTGAGATAAATATTTTATTTTTTAATAGTACAGTTTCTATAATTTTTATGTCTTGTTTTGTTTTGTTGTTTGCTTGGGTGCTTTTGTGAGTATTTTCCCTTTTTTTCTGTTATTCCCAGTCCTTGTTCAGCTCTACAAGCACACTGGGAAGTGTCAGGAGGAATAACATATAGCTTGCAGTCCATCATCTGCATTCCCTTTGCATTAGGTGTAACACTGGCATGAAAATCGGAGCCCCTGCTCCAATTTTTCCAGCTGTCTCTGTCTCCCTGTGATCTTTTTGTACAAATTTTCTGGCAAGTCTACAAATGTGCATGCTTATATCCCTTTCTTGGGCATACATATGCATTTTGCTGTCTCAAAACATGGGTACAACTGAATGGAAACATTAGGGCTTTTTTCACCTATTTGAATGTGTTTACTGATGTAGGCAAACATCAAAAAATGCAATATCTTCTTCCTTTGTCCTCTCAGGTTTCTATGTAGATTTGGTTTGTTTTCATTCAAAATACATGAATAAAACAATATCAGGATCTTCTCACTGCCATCTTCAGGTCTTATTTATAGAGTACTTTTACAGCTTCAGGAATTGTTAACTTTTTAGGCAATAAATGTCATCTTTCTTCTGAGGTTACATTTGTTTTACTTTCCTTAGTAATATTATTGCTTTGAAACTGTAATATGTTTTCTATTTTGGTATTTTTCTGCTGCCCCAAGGGACTGGAGCTGTAACTGGGATTTGCATTGGCCACAGTGCTGTTCTTATTCTGCACATGGTTCCAGGCGAGAGTGCCAGGGCTGAACATGATATTCTATTGCAACAGCTTGTGCCAAGATTTGGGCTTGAACAATTTGGAGGAGACATGATGTCACTGTCTCCCTAAAGTGAATTTGAACAGGAAAGTTGTACTGTATTTTGGGCATGTGTTTCAAAAATAACAATTAAAATAATAGCTTGTATGTTTCCTTATTTTTTTTGTATTTGCTCTCTGGTTTCACGGCCTTTGCACTGCATTTCTTGTGTCCTGGTGGTATTTCTGTTTCATTATTTTTCAAGCAGAGTTTGATGACACTGATTTAGCAGTTTCTCACAGTTCACTGCTCCAGTTTTCATCAAATTATACTTGCAGTTATACTAGACACTTTCATCATCAATTTCCATATGCCTCAAAGACATGCAGGGACCAGTTTGCCAACACTGAGCTCAAATGCCAGACAATAACTGGAATACAGGATTTCTTTTCCTAGGGTGTCGGAGACAACGAGTGTAGAATCCCTCAATGCCTAGCAAATATTTTCAGCCTGTATACATTAAAAATCTAGACAACAAGTGCTATGAAATATTGGTTTTAAAATGTCAAATCAAGGGATAAAAATTAACGTTAGCCAGAGATTATACCATAAGACCTTAGCCATTTCTAGAAACCTTTCTCTACATTAGAGAGCACTGCTTGTGAATTTAAGTTTCTCTCTTTCTCCACAGAATTGGAGGATTCATAAGCAACCTGACCTGTATTTTCTGTACAGCTGAGTTTGGTAACTATGATAATTAACACATGACAAAGATTTTGGCTTTAGGCTCTAGGTTTATGTATACCTTCGGATCAGCAGTGTTACTGGGGACATTTAAAGTGGCAAGACTCCTGAGAGTGTCTGTGAAAGTATTTCCTTCATTGGTTGCTCAGATTGGAAAGATCTCCATGTTGGAACACCTGATACCTTTAAAGGCTTTCTGTTGTGTTCATCCTACAATTTTCTATAGAGGGACCACAGTTCTGAGACAAAAGATAATCTGGATTCCATAAACTAGAAGAAGATGTAAATGTGCTGGAGACCACGGTTCTTCGTGTCTGTCAAAAGCATAAAGTTAATTATGCAAGGCATGAAGTGAAGCTCTATTTGTTTAGATGTAAAGAGGTTAACTCTGAATAACTGTTGACAACAGTCATCATCATCAGATGAATTTGCCATTAAATATGTAGTCTTCAAAAAATTATCTTCAAGATAGCACAGGATTAATATTCTCACTTCTGCACTACCATGTAAATTGCTTTATTTGCACTGAGAATTAAGATATATTTAAATTTTGCAATTTACTTTCCACATGGAATTTTGACTGATGTTGAGAATTTTGTGCATAACTTTCAGTGCAATGGGGACCTTCTCTCAGGAACAGAGAGAATTTTTCTCTATCTGCAGGAATTTCAGTTTGTGGACTCTGCCATTTGTGGAATGCACTCAGTGTGGTAGAAAATCACTTCACTGAATCTTCTCTCTAAAGTCAGAAGGACATGGGTAGAGTGAGAGTGTAGACAGGAAGCCATCTGGTATCACGGTGAGTTCTCCAAACTCATGAGGACACAGTTCATGTTACATCCAGGAAGGGAAACACAGTGTGGCCAGGCTCTGCCACAGGGTGAGATAATCTGTGTGGTGAAGAGGGAAGGGAGTTGTTGAATAAGTTGAAGGTCAAGGAGAGGAGAGGTTTGTAATGCACTCTGCTGTAATACTAAGGCTTGTTTCCTGACAGACCACCGACTTTTGGAATTATTTGGTACAATGGGCTCTGAGTGACTGAACTGCAGGTGAATTAAACTCAAGGTTTTCTCATTGGCTTTCACCCATTATAGACCACTTAAATGACAAAACCATCACTTGTGGAAAAAGACATCCACCTCCTTCTAAACAGGTAAATTGTCATGCAATAGCTAGAATGTTTAAACACCTCACATTACTCCCACAGTTGTGTATTCCCCATCACAGCTCATTGACCTTCTAGAAGGTGACCCCAAAAAACCCTTCCTTGTAGTGTGCCCTGAGCCTTCAGTATCTGCGAGTTCCTGTAGTAATGTCTTTGCAGTAACTGCTCTCCATCAAACAACACTTGGATCTTTATGTACATACAGAAGTGAAGTCACTGCCTACTCTCTTACGAAGGAATAAATCACCTATAAATCCTTCTCAGTTTAGAAAAAATTATGTTCAATGGAATGTTAAAAAAAAAAATGGTTTCTTCCACGGTGGGACCCACTCAATAAAGGAT
>JAOXXN010000065.1:1524892-1548316 GCA_026770055.1 Myrmophylax atrothorax | reverse complement strand
TTTTCAGTATTTATTTTTCAAAATAAGTAAATCCCCCCTCCCTGGTACTCTGTGAAACAATCCGGTTGCATTTGAACTCCATTTGTGAAAACATGAGTACATTGAATGAGTATACTTAAAACTTGAGCCTTGCTTTTGGACACGAGGCTTTTTTCCTGGCGTCATGGCTCACAGTCACCTTACCCTTGTGCAGGTTCAGTCTCCTTTCCCTCTCTGGTCCCTCACTGACATGGGGGGCTGCTGAAATGCAGCAGTTCACAGCCTGGTGCGTTAAGGAAAACAAACCTGTTTTTCCTTAGCCCAGAGCAGTGGCCTTTCAGCGGCTGCCCCAGAGTAGCTGAGCTCTCCCTGCAGTGGCCTGGTGGGGATTCCAGCAGAACACAGGGAGGACAACTGGACGTGAGAGCCCCTACAACTGTCCCTAAAGACATAGTTCTGCACTCAAAAACAAGGCCATTCACTGCTTGTGTTTTCTACTGCTTCTGCCATAGAACAATGGAAGCCAAGTGGCAAAGATGCTAATTTTAATCATCATTAAGAAAACTCTTTTACTTGTACATCAGATAAGTTCTAAACTGAAATTTTACATGCAAAACTCAAATTTAGGCCCCTTGTATTATGTTTATATAGTGCAGTCATAATATGCTAAATGCTCTTGAAAAATTGATTAAGTTTCTGACCTTTCTTTTTGTCATTGTAAAAAGGAATATCACAAACCTACCTTTAAAAAAATGTTCTGACATCCCTGGAAGGCTGATGCTGTAAAAGTGCCAATATTATTACTATAAATGTAGGACAGGTTTAAAATAATTTTTGTCACTATTGCCCTATTATTACTCTCTTTCCACGTTGCCTTGTCCTAAGACAGAAGCCAGGTCTGGTTTAAACTGTCCATAGCTGCTGTACCTCTGGTGTTGGTGGGCACAGGCTGCCAGAGCAGTGTCTGTGCCCATCAGAATCAATCCATCAGTCCCTCAGTGTGAGGTATGAGCCTTCTGCAGCTCCCACGTGTTGGCTGCAGGAGGAAAGCTGTGCCTGGAGGTTTCTTGCAGGGCAGCAAGGGGGGAAGGTCCCTGATACACGAGGCTGCAGCGCTGACCCTGCCCAGCTGCTCCTTCCTGCCCCTGTGCCACACGCTCTGCCCCCTCCCCAGGAGCACTGGCAGAGCCTTTTTGAGGCTGCTGTATAGATTGTGCCATTCAAATGGTGTAGGTTAAAAATGTCCATCTAGTGGTTTGGGGGTTTTGTTTGTTTGTTTGGGGGTTTTGTTTTCCAGAGAGCTGTTTTCAGTGATATCTCTGACCAGCAGTGGGTTACAGGGGTGGCCAGCACAGCTGGGAGAGAGCAAGGTGTGCTTATGGATCAGCCAGTGGGCAAGGATAGGAGGAGAGGCATATTTGCTCACTTTACTTGAAGAAGTAAGATTGAGGAAGGTTTTCATTGATGAAATTGTGCCGTTAACACTTGGTGGAGTTGTCTGGCCACTGTTGGTAAAACCTGAGAGGGAGGGAAGAGAAAGTTTTTTATGCACATGTGTGTTCATGTTCTTTTATGCTTTATTAATCATGTAAAGAAGCCTTCAGGTAACAAGCACTTTAACTGTAAGGCCCTATTTCAGTATCTGAGCACTATAAATGGTAACTTTCATTACATGATCTGATTCAGGCTCTAGTGTTACCTGTGTTGTTCATTTAGTGGTCAGTCATACTGAGATGAGAGACAGTAGACTTACAGTTTCATGTCTATGTACAACAGACAGTGTGTCCTTATCTTTTGGGAGATGTGTGATGGGGTGTGACCAGGAATGCCTTTTGCAGCGGTGGTTCCTGCCACAGTACTTTGTGCTGGAGGGACACTGCTTCCCAAGGCAGTTCTTTGCAGTGAGGTAGTTAGACAAAAAAAGATGGAGATATGTTGCAATCAGGATGTTATACTGTTACTGGAAGCTTGTCGTTTCTTTTGTTAAAATATCAGGGCCGTAGGGATATTGTTGTGGAAGCAGCAGTTTCTTGCTTTTATTTAGGGCTTGAAGGGGGAGAATGCAATCTGTCCTGTGAAACAACTTCTAGATTTCCAAACAAGGAGTTAGTACTTACCTAAATTTGCAGGCAGGCCACACTGCAAATCCCACTGTGGAATTTTGGGCTCCTGATTTTCTCCTGGTGGCAGAATGAGGCTGATCTTCCCTGACAGCAGTGATGAGGGAGTGTGTTCCCTGTGACACATGGCTATTCCAAGCCCAAGGGAAGTGCTGCACCTACCTACCACACATCCTGTTCTTTTCTTTTGCTAACCCTGGCTTGAATATTTTGTTGCACAAGCAAGCAAAAGGAAAGCCCTGTAAACAATATGGGTTTAGACATCTGTGTTACGTGTGAAGTTACTATATGCAGCTTGCTTATGTTTGGTGCAAGACTATTTCAGAAGTGATTAAGTTGGTCATGGACATTGGGTTTTGTACTGAATGTTGGCATCGTAATTTTTTGAGTTTGCATTTCTGATCTTGAGCTCCCAGAGGTGTCTTAATTTCTGAGTCAGTTGCCTAACGTTGGTATTCATGGTAAAATTCAGAAATGGGGAGTTGGTATGTCCTTCCTAAAGGAACACTTCAAGAGTTTGGTTTTGAATTCTGTAAAATGCTGTGGCATAACTTGAGAAAATAAATGTGCTCAGGCACAGCAGAGGTACAGTGAGTCAGGGAGATGTCCTTAAAACATGCATCTCTTAGCAGTGAGCTTGTGAAGTTGCTACTTTGAAGACACAGCCAAGTTTGGTGTTGGGAGTACCTGCGTTGCCTCAGGAGGTGTGTGCTGGCAGAGGGAGTGGAGTGGCAGTGCTGGGTAGGGAGTCCCCTCAGTCCTGCAGGGGAAAATCATTCACCTCTTAATTCACACCAGGTTTTTCCAAGTCCCTAGAGAGGATTCCAGCAAGTTGTGAGTTTTGGTCCTTGAAGCAATGACTTCTTGTTTCCAGTGGTTTGAATCATACTTGGCACATGCAGTTGTAGTTTTATGGACTTCATTGTGATTGTTTCTGCTTTCAGAAGACCCGATACTGGCTGTCAGGTCCTTTCTGTAATGTGCACATGCAGGGCAGTGCAAAATAGAGGAAGGAGATAAAGCTGTCTGCATATATATGTGCACATATTTTATAGAAGATATAAAGAGGTTGATGGGATTTGGAATTTCAGATCTTATCCATTTACTTTAAGTTTTGATGTGGGCCATTAAGATTGCAATTTTTAGATTGTGTATTGTAGAGGGCAAGTTTTGTGTTACTGTGTGGTTGGTTTTAATTATGAGGAAGCTGTGGCTGAATTATGGATTCGTTAGGTTGGATTATCAACTCCAACCATTAACCTAGCACTGCCAAGTCCACCACAACACAAGCCAAAATATTAGCTGCTAAAGATGTTTTTAAAAGAAATCTGCAAATTAAGATCACATAAAATGAAACGGCAAACGTGTGCATTTAAAACACTGGAGTGAAACCAATTCTCTCCTGTAGTAAATGTGACTAGACTTCATTTAGTGGTTTTTATGTTACTGCCTTTTTCAAACAAGAAGTTAGGGTATGATAATCTTGTACCCAGAAACATTCCTGGAGCAGGACGAAGTGGTTAGAGCAGAAAACTGCAAGCCTGGATTCCAAACAATAAATTTCAGGTACCTGGTGTTGCAGTCATTTTATTTCTGCTGAAGAGTTGACCATAAAGCTTGGTCATAACCTCCATAAACCTGGAGATTTCTTCCAGCACATCAGCTGTATGTATCCTGCAGGACCTGCTGCTGTTGGCTGTAACACAATGCTGGTGGGTGAGCACTGGTGGTGCTGCTGCTGAAGCTCTTGGAGCGGGGGCAGAGAGGGTGGCTGTAGAGCAAAGCAACTCGTACTTCCCAAATACAGTTGTCCTCTTCATAACTGATGGATCAGACCCATTTTATTTCTGCTGGCAAGATGGTTCACCTGTGTATTCGTCACTGACAGGGAAATGCCTGCCCTTATTTTTACAGGCACTATTTTATAATGAGCATGTTTTCTAAATTTAAATGATTGTGTTGAGGGAAAAGACAAATAAGGAAATCACAACTGTTTCCTGTTTTTACCAAAAGATTATTTAAATTATTCTGCTGTGTAGTGTCTTCCAAGATTTGGGGTTTTTTTCCACAGGTTTTGATTTTCATATTTCCAGCCCCTCTCTTCCTTACATGCTGCCTGACATTAGGGTTAGAGAGATTCCACTGGATGTCGACAGGGTAAAAACAGCACCAGAGGCTTCCTTGTAGCAGAGTCCCCACTTACAGTCCTGGGCATTAACTTATATCCAGCACATTAGACTTAAAAGCACACAGCCATTAAGTGTAGCGCTCCCTTCCCAGGGGGCAGCAGATGGAGAGGGAATGGGGGAGGGAGGGAGAAAGGAGTGTGATAGAGGGACTTGGTGTGATGTATTTGTAAGCCAGCAAACTTGCTATTTACCACGTTCACTATTTCTCTGGTATAAGGAATTGAGTGTAGTGACTGTGAGCATCAGGGTCAGCACATTACTCCTGAATGTTTAGCTATTGTATCAGTTTATGGGAAGGAAAAGGTGCTAGTCCAGTATATCTTCCCTCCTGCTCCTTTTATATAGGGAGCACAAAGAAGAAAGTCATTACTTTTTAATTACTCTAGGCTTCTTTGTTTCTTAGAGCACATTCACTTTTGGCCAGCAGTGAGCATTAACAATAGGTTATTTTCTTTCATGTGAATGGTGAAATACTAGTTTTGGGGAAAATAATGTTCAGAATTAAAATTTCATGTGGTCCAGCATATTTAATAAAGAGGAGCCTTGTCTTATACTTGTTTAATTCAGTGATTAGTGACATCATTATTGCTTCCAGTGGGACAGGACCCGTCACTTAGAACTGCCAGATTAAGTGGCTCCCTCAATTTCAAGCAACGATTCTTTCAGCGACCTCTGTTGTCTGGTTGTTAACAATGTACATATAAGATTATGATAATTGACAGATATTAAGGAAGAGGGAAATTTCATCTTTATTGTTTGTTTATTTTGTAAATTTAAAGTCAGCCAGGCATTCACTTTTCCTCCTGGTGGAAAGGAGTGAATAAATTAAAACTAAATAAATGCACAATTATACATGAAAAAATACTGCATATAACCCAGCTATAATCTTTGTAATGACTTGAAAGCTTTTTGTATCCTTTTTTTTCATTTTGATTATATCTCTCTTGGCATTAGTGTGATTTTCCATCATATTTTGTTTGTTAAACAGTGATGTTTGCAGCTTTGACAGGAAGGCATGTTTGTAGGAGGAATTAATTTTGTTCTGCTCTTGTTATTATTCTATACCTTGAAAGTTTCCACTTAGGTTCCCTCTTTGGGTTACTGAGGGAGAGTTATGATTCACATTAAAACTTGTTAGATGTCTTGGAGGTTATTTTAATTGTTTGCACAAAGTTCTTAAGACAGATTTTCTGCCAGAAACGCTGTCAGTATAATGAGACTGCACAGATCAAATACTGTAATACGAGTTTCAAACACCCTCTGAGAATTAAAATGCTGATGGTAATCTTAGGGGTGGTCTATGATTTTTTTGCCCTTTTTTCCTTCTCCAGTGTGACCTTTGGTGGTGTTCTGCTCAGCTCCTCTGCGTGGCTGCTTTCTGAGAGAGCTGCTGTGTTAATGGAAGGATCACATACGCTGCTCCTCTCAGAACCTGATACATCATCTTGGCAACAAAATGGAGACCTTTAACTCTTGGAGTTTTCATCATTTCTTGTTAGTTACCTATTGCCGTGAATTCTATGCCTTCAAGAAGACTGGCTGGTTTAAAAGTGCATGTATGTAGAGTAGAGACTTCATTTTCTCTGAGAATAGAAAGGAAGTCCCTGGTGTTGGTTTCAAGGAATTTAAATGGCTTGTGTTTAGGGGGATTTTGTTTTGTGTTCAGGCTCATTCATTTTAGATATCATTATTACAGAGCATATTTTCCTGAAAAGAATCCTTGCATGCAGTCTAAATTGTCAAGAGAAATATTAATATAAGTTGAAAATTAATTTTGGATCTCCTGACTTCCTTGATAGTCAGTTCATACCATCATTTAATACTGTGACGTACCAGTCACTATTTTCAGTGAGTGTTTTGCTGTAGAATGACATCTTAAAAACCTAAGCACAAGAAAGACCTTTCTGAATTATTTCATGAAGTACAGAGTTAAAAGACATAATCTGAAACACACAGGGCAAGAAAGTTGGTAGGTTTTTTTATTAATTAGTTCAGATTAAATGGGGACTACAGAAGATCTGGAACAAGACATGGCAATTTTCTGTATATCTGTCTATAAAGAGGCAATGCCATTTCTTGAGGGTCCAGACACTTATACAATAAAATGCAGGAGAAATGTACTGGAGGTGGCTAATACAGAATAAATGGAAGATGAGAAAAGGATAAATGGTCTCAAGTATCCAGAAATAACCAGAGATAAGATGTTGGCTTGATGTGTAGCTCTCAGCACAGCCAGCACCAGCAGCCATATTTAATGTGTTACAATTTTACTGTCTACATATCTGTTTAAAGAATTCTTGGTCTTGCATGAGGCACAGCAGTGTAAAACGTGTCACAGTATTGCTGTGGCAGTGGCTTTGGAATCTGTCTTTCAAGTTTGTGTGTGTTTTATTAGTTTCCTAACAAAAAGCTTTTGGGATTTTGAACTTGCAGACTCGTGCCTTGTAGTTGTTCCCGTGGGAGTGTGGCCACGCTGGCCAAGGGGTTGTGTGTTCCATAACGAGCCGAGGTCATCGGAACCTTTCAGTGCCATGCCCAGGACCGAGCGGCTTTAAAGGCACGCGGGATTTTTTTATTCTTTACAATTTTCTTTCTCTTGGGCTTAGTGTGCCTTGTGAGCAGTGTCAGGCAGTGTGCCGGGAACAAATTCTCTTTCTCCACAGAGAGAGCTATTGTAGTGACTCTTAGAAGTTCCCTCATCAGTTCCCCACAAATGACTGCCGGCTCTTACCTGTCGGGAGCGCACGTGGGATGGAGCAGGGATTAGTCTCTGCCTCCATTCAGACAGGAGCTTCTTTAGAGAGCACCAGTTGCTGTGCTGGGCTTAGTTACGTGAACAACTCTATAAGGAAATTAAGCATGGTCCTTTGAGGACTTTTTTTTTTGTGTTTTAAGGCACCAAAGAGCTGTTGGTGGGGTAGAGTTTCTGTTTGTTTAGGGTTACATTAGGCAATGAGCTCTAAATGAAAAATCAGATGTCCTGTTATCTATCCCCTAAATTATTCTAATCTTAAACAATATGCACTGCATTTGTAGGGCATGGACAGAGCTGAGAGGTATGTTCCAAGAATTTATGGATTTTTTTTTCCCCCCTTCTCTGCTTTCCAAACAGAAAAAGACAGAGCTAAGAGTTAAAATGTTGATTCTCTGTTGGTATGACTTAAGTATTTTATGTATCTGCCACATGGGGAACTGACGAAGTTGCCATCCTTCTGATTTTAGGGCACTCCCAAAGGCTGTTATGCTGCAGAAGGAATAGTTGAATGAAGCATGACAAAGTTTCTTGAACTGCCATAGTCTGCACTTAGTTTACATGAATACTTTGTGCTGAAACAGTGATAAGCAAGAAGGGAGGAGTATGGAAGAGAGAGTAAAATCCAGGCCATCCTTGTTCAATTTGCTGCCAACTATGACTCAGTACCCTGGGCAATGGCCCTTGTTAGCAGCACTGCTCTGGGTACTCTCATACCACATGTACATCAGGCAGCATTTAAACAAATGTTTTTAAATGTCTGTCCAACTTTTGCATTCAGTTTTGGTCTAGTAGAAATGTTGTGTTTCTGTGGATGTGGCAGCCCGTGTTCTGTGAGCGTGATGGTGTTGAGGTCTGTTCTCCTGTGAACTTTGTGTTTCACCCATTAGTTCTTGCAGATCTCTTAACTGAAAGGGTTTTTAAAAACAGGAGGATGTAGTTTTAAAGCAGTGACTACAAAGGGCATAGCAAAACACACCTTCTATTTGCCTTAGTTACGCTGCTGCCTGTATTTTAGAGATAGTCTTCTGGTCCAGTGCACAGCTACGCTTGTTTTTATCTGAGGAGCCTGAGGACTGTAGTTTGGATGTGTCTTCTGCAATGTGTGATACAGCTGCCAGTGGCCTGGCAGCTTAAATCAAGGTAGGAGTTCAACCTTACAAAGAAAAAAAGATAGCATATTCATTAACCCCCAGGTATCCTTTGGTAATTAGTAAAGGTGGTATGGGTAATTACAAAAAAGGCTTGAAGCTAAATTGAGTAGGTATTTTAGTAGGTATTTCCCCCACTGTGAGAATCTGACTTTGCAATGGCACGGAGGGACACCAGTCCACATGTGCAATTTAAATAGGTCTGGATTCTGCATCATAAATATGCACCGGATGCAGGGGAGAAGCCCAGCACATTCTCGCAGGATGCTGTTAGGGCCAAGCAGAATCTCATTAGGGACAACTTCAAAGATCAGTTCCTCATGTCCATAAAAATAAGTGTAAATTATCTTCTGTGAGCCTGCTGTTAGCAGTCACACTGTTACATTATGCATGTGGACTAGACTGCACATGGTATGAACAAACTGCACTATGTTTCATTAGTGGTTTATTTTTATGCTAAGCATGGCAACTTTGCTATTTAGTGTTGTAGTTTTGGCTAATATAATATTTGACTTAAAATTTCCTGTTATATTAGCTGTTAGTAGTGACACGATATCTGAAAAGGACTTTCAAGGTTCTACAGTGCTTGTGTTTTTATAGAGGAATAGCATACAGACAATTCCCTGTGTTCACAGCTTTACTTGCTCTCTCATTCTTCTGCTTCCTGCACTTAGTGAGAAGGTGGCTGCTCTTGTCTCTCTTGGAATGAATCTTGAAGGAGCTTTCTGTGATGCTGCTCTGCAGCACTTGACCTCTATTTATGAAAATGATAAAGAGGGTAGAACTTCCATAATGTGTGCTTTCATTGGGCCACACACCCCACCATATACATTTGAAAGGCCAGGTAGTAATTGTTGCTGGGGAAGTGTTTTGACATGGTGAAGGGCAACCTCTGTGCGTGGAAGTTTTGCCACAAGCTTCTGTGGGATCAAGATTTTTGAGATTGCCTTCATTGTCCTTGCAGAAACAGTAAGATGCTGTGGAATATCTTCCTGAACTGTGCTATATTGCTAGAAGGGGCAAAATATATTTTAATTCTTTTTCCTGCGATATTTTTGCCTCTTTCATATGGCTTAATCTTTGGTGAAGGAAAGCGCTCAGTTGTACACCTAGTCAAGGCTCATCACCCCTTCAGACATGATGTTGAACTCCTGGATGGGTCAGCAACCTGATTTGCACTGTGGTTTCACACAGACCTGCAACCTGGGGCTGCTTTAAGCTGCTCTAACTAACATCTGTAGCTTGAGAGCTGGTTCAAGCCACTGCTTCTTAAACTCATAATGCCAATGAGTGTATGAAGCAATGCTTTTATGGGAGCTATTTTGCCCTGCTTTTTAGAGGGTGGTGGTGCTGCTGACTTGAATAGCCCTCACTCCTTTGCAGTGCTGCTCTGTTCTCCACATGGTCTGTGTGGCATGTGTAACGTAATTGGGAATTCACAATAATCCCTGGAGCGAGTGTGTTGCCCAGTTCAGTTCTCCAGTCGTGTTCACCATCTGTCCCTGTACAGTTGAACTGGCACAACAGGGACACTGCTGAAGCAGGAACCAGCCACAGCAAGAGGTCACTGGGAGCCGCAGAGGTTGGCACTGCTGCTGGAAGGTGAGGTTATCGATCTGTATCCCAGCACGGATTAGTAATGGGCCTGTGTTTAATGTATGTCCAACTGCAGTTTGTTTACAGAGGGACTTCATGAGACACAGCTATGAAATTGTTGGTTTATGTGCCTTGTGGTGTCAGATGGTTTAGAGTTCACTGTGTAGGTGAATTGCAAAGCTAGAATGAGCTCACATGTGACTTCAGTGTAATTTCCAAACAAGATGTAAAGAACTTCCCTGTGTTATTCAAGGTTACAAGAACAATCTGAAATAATTTCTGTATCCTGAAAGGCCTGAGTGCACCTATGGAGATCAGTGGGAATTTGACTTTCTGCAGGGCCAGAGTAGTGCTTTGAAGTGTGGGCAGTGCTGAGCTGCCAGCTGTCTGCAGGCATTGCCTGGAGGGTGGTGGTGCAAGGCACTGGTTGGTGCAAGTTTACAAAAGTTCCACCCTCTTTTGAACAGCAGGGTAGTGTCTGTAGGATCCCAGAAAGGGTTTATGTGTATGTCTCAAACACCCACAGCTGGATGGCTGTGGAGCCAACTGAGGATTGTTGGTAGTAACACACTGTGAGGAGGAACAGGATGTGGCTGGAGAAGGGCAGGAATGAGACTGAGAAGTGGGTATGGACTGTAGGGAGGGGATCAAGACCACCAAAGATCCCCAAAGCCTCCGACCCATTTCCAGAAAGGTCTGAAAGAACAGACTGCATATGGTAACTAATTTGCATAGAAAGCAAGAAACTTATCTTCAGGATGGGGAAAACTTGTCTATAAAAAAGTATCTCTACAAAGCCCAGCGCTTGTGCTTGCTCTGCACATGTGCCCCATGTGCCTGGACACCACAGCTGGATCGAGGATGGAGCCAGGACTGGTGATTGCCTCCCTGTCTCTCTCTCTCTCCTTCCCTCCCTCCATCTTTTCCCCTCTTTAATTCATCTCTCACTCTCTCTCTTCCTCTCCCACCCCTTCACCCTACCCCTTTGTTCAAAACCCAGTGCCACAAGCTTATATAGGAGGTCAGGGACTAGCATACCAATTTCCATGCCAAGTGTGTAATTTATTAATAAGCCTTTCTATGTCTTTTGTCATTCCTTTCAACTATCTACAAATCTTCTCCTTAAGGGTTAGACACCAGTGTGTCTCTGGACCTTCCCTGGCATTGAGGCCTTGGGGGAGCTGGTCCCACTGTGCAGGTGCAATAAATAAAGAATACTCATTATCATGTGGGGCCTTGGACAGGACAGCATGTCTTCCATCCTTGAAAACTGTAAATGCTTTAGAGCTTCTACCTGTGGCTCCCCTGGAGGAAAGGGCTTTTCATCTGCACAGGGGACAAATGTGCACATTGGTGCAGTTTGCTAGTACACTTCTAAGGTTAATCATGTTAACAGACCACCTAAGGACACAGATTATGATGGTAAAAAGCTTATAGTCCTGATAGGAACTAGCATGATGGAGAGGTATGGAAGTCTTGCTACTTCCTCGGTTTGTTTTTTTCATATCTATCTATCTGTGTCTGTCTGTCTGTTTATCTCTATCCATCCATCCATCTGTCTATTTATCCATCTATCCATCTGTCTGTCTGTATCTATCTATCTATCTATCTCTATCTCAGATTTGTTTACTGTTACAAAAACATTGCAAAACTAGTTTTCTCTAACTGCTATCACTTTCTAGTGTGGAGTTGTCTGAATTTTAATGGAATTAAAAAATGTTGAGTTCTTTGCTCTGTCTGTGCATTAAAATATAAGAAGCCAAAAAGCTCCCTTTAATTTTTTTCCCCTGTTCACCAGGTGTAACAAAAATGAATTTGACTGAGCTTTTTTTTCTTCTGTGGTTGAAAAACAAAGGAGTCAAAAAACCCCACAGGGTGTATATTTGTTTCTACATGTGTATGTACATACAACTGGTGGGTTGCCTGATGTGCAGAGAGAATGCTTGAATGCAAGGGATAGTTTTGCTGTTTTCTACAATCCTGCTCCCTATTTGCATTCTCTTAACGTGGATTTGAAAGCCTGTAAAACCCCGGTGTGGTTTATTAACTTGCTGAGGAGTGATTGGTTTCATTAGAAGTTCAAGACTGTTGGGAGGAAGTCTTCATTTAACATCATTGTTTAGGTCTGGCTCGTTGTCTGCCCATGGCAGACAATGTTTGAATGGGCGATAAGATAAGAAGTGGCAGCGATAGCCACGCTGCAGGGTTACTGGAAGGGCACGAAACAGTGTCTGGCCATTGGAATTTAGAAGTCTGATTCTTAGTTATAATGGGTGATTGAAATGTTCCTCTCATAGAGTTGGCAGTTAATGTGGCATTCATGTCAGTGTGTCCCTCAGGAAAAAATGAAGTGGTTGTAGGAAAACAAAAAAAAAAAAGGCAAGTCTGTAAAACTGGGCAGAGCATAGCTCAGTTTTTATGTACATGGTCATTTGATGCTTTTAAGGTTTAAATAAATACATGAAACTATGTAAAGATACAGTTTTGTTAAAGGAAAATATAAAAAAGTGGAATAGCAGAAAAGCACAGATGGTTAGGACTGAGATGCTGGGAACAAAAGGTGTGAAGAAGGTTGTGAAATACAGCCCCTTAGCACACTAAAGAAACTGCAGCCAGGGTGCTTATTATCTCAATATATCAAAAATATTTGCCTTTCCTTTTTTTCCTTTCTTCATTCATTTTGTTTGTTTGCTTTTAATTTGTCTGCTTTGGTAGTCTGTTTCCCATCCAAACCTAATGCCGTCTCTAACGGAGTCAGCTGGAAGTCAAACATGCAGTGCAACATCAAACTGGGTCTGTAAATAGAGAAAATCTCATTAGACCAAGAACATTCTTATTTTTGCCTTAACAGGGGGAAACCCCACCCCACTTTAACACTTAGGAAAATGTCTGTGTTGATCTAACATGTAGCTTCTGCAGAAAGGAGCAGCCTTCCTTCCTGCCATACCCAGTGCTCCTGTTGCTTCATCTGTGCTTACACTCACCTGCCCATCTGGTGATCTGAATCCACCCATGGAGGGGCTACACAACTTCCAGCACTAGTCCAGCTCAGCAGCCATGCCATGAGAAGCTGAATGCAGGAGAACAGAGAGATTTAGATGTGGCTGTCACAGGAACACTTTTCTAGGCTGTGATGCCTGAAGTCTGGACTCATGGTACTGGCTCAAGATGGTTGTTAGAGCAGCTGCTCTGTGACTGGGATTGCAGGTAACGAGGAGTGATTGGGAGGGTGTGAGCAGCCACCTGTCTGTAGGCTCCTGGTACAGGTTCTGGGTTAGTGGGAGAGGAAGGCCTTTTTCCCTTTTACCTGACCCATGAAATTGTTCGTGACTCACCTTTTTACACTGCAACTTTTGAGAACTGCCAAGTCTGCCCTTGTGTATTTTACAAACCAAGCTTTCAAACAGTGACCTTTACCAGATCTGTGAATGGGATGGATGGTGGAGGCCATCACCTTGATAGGCTTCCTGATACAAGTTGTTATCTCCCATGAGTCAGAGCTTTGGGACACTTGTGAAAGAGAGCATCACAGGCTGGGAATCACCAGGGAAAATCCAGGGCACAGTAGGTCTTCATGGTTAACACTTTCCTCTGTTATGCTTTAGCGGTGTGAAAGCTGACAGCGCAGTTTCCGCAGTCAGCAGCACTTCCCGTGCTTGCTTCAAACTGTAAAAGTGGCTGTACGTTGTATTAACCTCCGTGTGCAGCTCTGGCATCTGTTAAACCGGTGGCAGCCCATATGGAACATCCCAGGCGGAATTTCCTCTGTACCACTCTGCAGTTGTCCCTCCACACAGCGGCGTGTTCCCATCATGCTTGGACTGGAATTGCATTTTTGCCGTCAGGCTGGGAACTGAAAAGTGAGTGGCACATGCCAGAGTCAGAGACCTTGTTAAATTCCTGTGAGGTTCGATTCCCTTTGGATACTTGGCTTGCCTGAGTCGGCTGCAGCCAGGCAAACCCCTGCTTACTGACGGCTTGAGGCTGGTGGTGCATACACCTGGCAGGTTGCCTCATACTGAGAAATAGTTCAATGGCAAGTCTGTGATTCAGGCTATTCCCTGGGCATGGTTATTTAGCAAAGGTCAAGAGCAGGGTGACTTACTGGATCGTGTTCAGCATGTGTGTGTGTGCACACAGAGGCAGAGTGGCTTATAAGGACAGGTATCGTGACACAGGGAATGTCAGCAACCTACATGAAGTGATTTTGCTGTTTTGCAAAAAATATACACCTGTGCTTGTTAAACTAAGTTGTATTTGCTGCTCTCTTAGTGACACACTGTAAAGGGTACGCAGGTATCAAGTCACAGTAACAGCAAAGTATTACGTTGGTGAGAAATGGTCTTTGGGGGGAAGACTGTGATGTATCAGATGAGAAAATGTCATTTGTGTGGGTGAGATGAGCAGAGCTCTTTGGAACTGCGTGATATTCTCTTCCTCAGTTAAAGATGATCATTATTTTAAAAAATGTATCATGTTACTTGACAAGGAGAGGAATAGATGCGGTCCTTGTTACTGTAGATAATACCAACAGAAAAAAGTAAGTGCTAGAGATGGTTTCTTATGCAAAAGTAGCCTCCTCTGGGAAGCCTCTAAGCATGTAGCCATTTGGTTTCTACAGCAGCCTACAGACAAAGCCATTCTTGAGGAAGCAGTTGAGTTTCCAGAAGGCAGATAGACAGAATCTTAATTCTAGAAAAGGATGGGTTTGCCCTTTAGGAGAATAGTTAGTTTCAAGTCTTTACAGTCTGCAGAAGATGAAGGAGCTCAAGATTTTATAGGCCAGAGTAATAAACCAGTAGAGTAGAACTAGATGGAAAAATGAATTGCAGAAGGGATTTCTGGAACAGACTGGAGTATCTTGCCAGCTTTGCCCTTAAGGGCTGTATTCATTATGAAACAGTCTGTAAGTCTGTTCCTGATTGCCAAAACATTGGGAGGGAGGAAGGAGGGGAAGGGTTGCAGGAAATCAGTCACTTCAGTCAAAGACCTAAGAATCTTAACTGCAGATTTTGTTTAATGTAGGTGAGTGTAGCAGGACTGACGTGAGCAGAGTGGTTTCGCTGAGCTCACATTCCTGTGCCGTGCCGGTCGCTGCGAACCTTGGCTTTACTGACTGCAGTGAGTGCGAGCACATCCCTCGTGCCCTGCAACTGGGAATTTCAGGGGCACTGCCAGAGTGAAGAAATGTAAAGAGCAATAAAGGCCCAGTGGATCCAGATGTAAAGAAAGAAATGGTTGAGGCAGCTGTTCCCAGGTTTCAACAGTTGCATGTTTTTTGCAGTGGTTTGTGGTTTTGGGGTTGGTTTTTTTTGTCTTCTTCAGGAACTTACTGAATTAGCCCGTTTCCTTACTTAAAAACTACTGTAATAGTTGTAAGCCTGTTAAAGGTGCTCTAATATCTTTTACAGGATGTTTAGTAATGATTTTTTGCTGCAAAAGCATAGAAATTTTTTTTTTTTTAGATTGCCCTTCCCCATAGCCTTGCAAAGCTGTTGTGGAATTCTGTTGTAGCCTGTCCCTGGAATGTATCTTTTCCTGCCCCATAATGGGCAAAGGGAAAAGAACTGGCATTTCATTTACATGCTGAGAAATATTACTGAGGATGGGAAGGTGGGTGCAATTTTACATGTATTAATCAAAGCAAAACCAGGTTTGATGGTTTAACAAAAAGCAACCCACCCAAGTTAGTATAGCTGACAGTGAGTCCCCTGATACTCCTATTTATGTCTCTTGGTTTTGTCAGTTTGAGTTTTATTTCTAATTTTCAAGTAGCTGAAGCTTTTCTGAAGTTTTTATTATCAGAATACCTATTAAAGACATTTTGTTTTCTGTTCCTTCTAAGAGGAGTATGAAGATGAAAATCAAGACTGTGTATCTATAATAGAGGGAAACTGATTCAAGGGAGTTCCTACAGAAAAAGGCTGTTCTGCAGCTGTTACTCAGAAATTCCTCTTGGTGTGGACAGTGATATTCTCTAGGAAAAGTGCTTAAGCTAAATCAGAAAACAGGACTGTGCCTAATAAATAGACTCCCTGGGGATCCATATAGTGAAAGCAATGGTACTCCCAATTCACACAGCCTGACTTAGTTCAGAGTAAAGCTCCAATTTTCAAGCTTCAAGAAACTGGAAGATAAATAAAAGCCAGAACAGATGCTTTTGTATAAAAACGTGTGCAGTTTTGGGGTTTGGTGGGGTTTTTTTGTTGGTTTAGTTTAGTTTAGTTGTTGTTTGAGTTTTTTTACCTCCTGGCATGGGGACTGTGGTGTTTTCTAGCTCATTTATGAGCATGAGACCTTACATAGCACTATGTGAGCGTAAATACTGTAGGATTCAGTTTATGCCTCACCAGCACCCACCACAACAGAATGAATTTCACCCACCTTGGTTATTCCCATCTAAATGTGGCATGATGGTTTCTATTTGTTCTGCTGCAGATAGGATGTTTTGTGGGTTTTGCATGTCTGATTGCACTGGCTGAGGTAATGAAATTCCCTCTTTTGTTTTGGAGCGCAATCAGTGAGATTGCATTTGCATTGCTTATAAAATGAATCACGTAAGTGAAATTACATTGCCCACATCTCATTTTGTATCGTAAAATGTTATGTGGTGCAGCTTGTTTTCCTCCTTCCCGGGGCTTTTCATTGTGGTGGTCTTCACTAAATTTCAAACTGCAAGTGTTTGCTGTTTGTGTTTGACATAGAAATGACTTTCTGCAGAGCACTCCTGCATCTGTCACGGGAACCGAAATTTTGGTAGTGCGCAACACACGGGGTTGGAAGCAGCGAGTTTTCAAAGCTTTCAAGGTCTTGTGTTCTGCTGCACATCATTAGGTAGGTTTGTACAATTAGCAACAACCTCTGAGTCATATGTGGTAATACTTACTCCTATTCACGTATGGAAGCTGCATGTTGAGGGGTTTCAGCTTGTTTGGCTTTGGAATGGACTTGGAGATAACACTGAAAGCAAAACGGTTCTGTTGTTCTTCCCTCTTTTCCCCTGCCTTTCTTATTGGCACAGAGGCAAAAGTAAATGTGTTTTTAAATTGAGTTTTCTAAAAGTATCCCTGAGGTAAATTTCTATCTTGACTATAATTCATTTTTGGATTTATTTGATTTTTGGGGATACATCTTTGGAAATAAACGGTTAATGCAGTAAGAATAATTGCTAACTGCAGAAGCCAGTACCAGTTCTAATAAATATGAGTGTCCTAGATACTCCCACTGAGGACTTTTAAGTCATTAATTTTTATGATAGAAGTATAAGCAAAACACAAATGTTCTTAGATAACCTGTAACACTGTGGCTGCCCACAAACCCTCTGCCTGTTAACTACATTATTGATAAAACCTGCTGATTGTGTATGCAGCACTGCTTCTCATAATACTGCCTAAACATGATGTGTGTCAAATAAATGCCATAGTCAAGTTAAAGTGATGGTGCAACAAAAAAGTCAGGGCTGATTTTTATCCAAAAAGTATTTTTTATTTTCTATAAGAAGGCCTTGGTCCAGAGTTCAGCAGCCTCTGTCATATGAGTGCTTATGGTTTCGGGGAAAGTGAATGAGAACACCAAATAATGAGTGGGATTGAGTAAAGAAAATGAAAAGGCAAAGCAAGTAAGTCAGAATGAATTGTGCATTTCTAGGGAGTATCTCCAGCTCGAGTTACCTTCGTGCAGCTTTCTGCTAGTGCAGACATGGGATTTTTTTTTCTCCCCCACCTGCTACAGCTTTATCTACCAAGCTTTTTCTCACTGGAACGAATGTTTGTATCTTGAAATATTGTGGAATGTATGCTATTTGACCTGTGGTTTCCTTGTCATAAGTTATTTAATACTGGAGAGAGAGAAAAGCAGGAGAGAGCTATCTGGTAGAATCTTTGTAACTGGGACCGTATTTGGCACAGTGTTTTACAAATAAAGAGCCTTCTTTCTATATCTACAGCCCGATGCACTACAGCCCTCTCCTCCAATCCAGTCACCAAGGAATTGTAGCATTTTCCTGATTGAATCCAGTTCTGTCTGTGACTGGATTTCGTGGTAGATGTGTGTGTCAGGCAGACCCTGTTAGCTGCAATGAAGACGATTGCACTGGAAAGATAAAGGATAGAAAGATTAAAGTGCTAAATTCTCTCCAGTAGAATTTTATGCCCAAAGTTGTCTTTTATGTTTCTGTGTCTCCAACAAAGTTTCTGTGAAATGCTTAGAGTATATCTAAGAGCAGAAATTGCTTCTTGGTTGTTGTTTTTTTTGTTTCACCCCCTACAACAAAGAAAATTGTACGAGATAAATATATATTTTTCTTTATACTCTGATTCAGATCTCTTACCAGTCTAGATCTAGAGTTCAAGTTGAGCTTAAGATGACTGGTGTCAGAATTGGTGGTGGCAATGGAATTTCTAGGAGTACACAAATATAGGCAAGCTGTGTGACTATATAACATAAAAGTTTACCTAATTCCAATTAACCATTTTAAGGTAGTACTGAGATTTCTGGTAACCTGGATGCTGAGTGGGAATCTCTATTTTCCTGTTGGTAGAAACCAGTTAATAATCTCCTCTTTATTCCTATTAAAAACTAGGATTTAACTTTGGAAGAAGCAGCTAAATTGCTGTCTGTATATTCTCATCTTCCCTGCAGAAACCTTCTTAAACCTTAGGAGGCAGACAGATGAAAAGAAACCTTTGACAAGAGCTGAAATAGTTCATATCCATGGAACTCAGTGGCAGAAGGCCTTTTAAGACACCATGGCTATTATGAAGTAGGAAAACAGTGTTAGATGCTCCGATCTTGATGGGGGAAGCATTTTGTGACTCATGTCTTCAAGAAGTTTGTTAGAGCTAAGGAGCAGCAGAGAATATACCTCCTGATGGAGCCAGATTTTTGTACTGGTTCAGATACACAAACTCACTTTGCAGATAGCATATGTTGTCTGCCAATTTACTTTCTTAAAATAGTATACCATGCTGCATGAATACCAGGGAATTTCTTTCTGAGTGATACGTTCCAGTCTGTTTTTTCACCAGTCTCCTACTAACATCAGTGACAATTTCACAGGCATGCTGATGGCACACTCTGCCTTTAGTAACTCAAAAATGGGAACTGGTGATGTTTGAATTGTCTTTCCTTTGAACAGTTTTCTTTTTGACTTAGTTTCATCACTCCTGTGGAAGTCAAATTGTAAGGCAGAGCAGCAGAGGCTCGTGATGAGCAGCCTGTTTGGGAGAGGGCTAACACTCTGCTTGCATGCAGATTGAATTGCATCTCGTCCCTAGGGAGGGTGAGATCTTCAGGTCAGAAAGTAAAATGACTGAGAAGGCTGAGGGCAGAGCTTCTTACTTGCACTGTACACTCAACTTGTACCTTAAAGCAGAGCACCTCTATTTCTTGAGCCAGTGGAATTTCAAGTGGTCACTCTAGTTTAGACCAAATACATATTGGGGTGAAAAAATAGAACCAACCTCAAGTGATTCCCTGCAAACTCTTTGAGCTTAATCCTATGGGTATCTAAACACTGAATACTTGTTTCTGAAACAGGAAGATAGAGTTTAGATTTGATAGCGAATTCTGAAGAATCAGGTCCCAAAATTTCATGCACCTTCAGCTCCAGTTGCCCAGTTTCCCTGTTATGTAAGAGTTGTCGTCTACTTGCTGAATTTATCACCTCCAAGAGAAAGTAATGACTTATGCTTATGAATTTTGTACGTTTTAGGTAATTCCAGATTTGATTCCTAATATAAATGGGCATCAGAAGTGGAATACATGCTGTGTAATACATGTTCATACAATTCTTTTTTGATAGAGCCTTGTCACCTTTTGCCCCTTTGACTAGAATTGTCCTAATTTCTGAGAAAGATGGCATACCAGGTTAGAGCAAAACCAATTAAATTGAACGTGTCCTGGAGATCTACTTCTCTTTGTTTTGGGGTGATTTTTTTTCTGCATTACATTTTGGAAAAAGCTGTTTTACTGTTGAAGAAGGGGCCAAAGCCTTCTCTGTGGTTTCCATCCTAGAAATAAATCCACCCCCTTTTATGATTCCTGCAGTTGAAATTCTTGTAAGGGTACGACACATTAATTGAGACTCACTCTTGCTAATTGAGCCTCACTCCTGCTAAGTTGTATAGTTTTCAAACCTTGTCCTTAAATTAAAACTGGATGTAAATTTTGGATGCCAGGTTGTACTTTTTGAGTATATTTAAAGAGTTGGTATTTGTAGAGCTTCTAGTAGGGAAATAAAAATCTGTTTTCAGTGTAGAGAGCTTATTGACTTCCCTTCCTAGTAGGTGCAGTTTTATCAGCAAGTGAGTTCTGTCAGGCTGGGGGGAAGACAGAATTTATAGCAGTCCCTCAACAACGACAAAAGAATGTGAGAAAAGTGCTTCTTAGTGAATTTTAATTGAATCCATAACATCATAAAAATGGCAGTTTACTATTTTATTTAAAGGAAACTTTTGTCTGCCTTTAAAATGATGCCGATACTTACAGTGATTCTTTTTTTCAGTTTTGTTTTGCTTCTTTAACCTTTGGAAAGCCACTGATACCCAAATTTTAGAAGGTATTTCATTGACTAAAAAGACATTTTATCTGCAAAGGGATGATTAATAGGATTTTCAAAAGCACTCAAGCAATTCAGGTTCTGAATTCCCATTAATATCAAAGGAGGAGGTTAGGTACTTCAGAAAAGACCAGCTGACTATTTGCCCCCAAAGAATGCCATAGAATATCTGGATTTTAGCTCTTTCTGGTAGTTTTATTACTGACCAGGATCTGGGATTAACACAATTTGGACTCTTAATTAGTTGAGGTTTAAATCAGACTGAGAAGATGTATTATTATAAATTCCTTATAAAGGAGAGTTTTCCTAAGTTTGTCCAGATGATGACAGTGGATAATATAGGTCTTTTCTGTTTAATCTCATAAATCTCACTGGAAGTAAAACAGCTCCAGAACCTGTAATAAAAAGATCCATCATTTCCCTGCAGCTATAATTGTTGGAAGCGTTAGCAGGAAGCTGCTGAGCGTTGCATTGAATCCTCCTGTGCCTTTGTAAATGGAATTTATTTTTTTTTCCACATTGCACCAAGACACAATTAATGCCATTTCTGAAATAAATATCAGACCTGTGTTTTACAGTTTCCAGAACCCTCTAAGGCTTTGGTGGGTGACATGTGTGCATGGAGATTTCCAGAAGAGGTGTGGCTTTCTAGCAAATTTGGGGTTGTCTGTTCTTAGATACGTGTGCTTGTACAAATAAAGTCTGCCAGTGAGAGCGTTGAAAGGTATTTGCATCCCTTTCTTTTCAGTCAGAGAAGAAACCACATGTTGTCTTGGTGTTTGGCCATACTGGAAGATGGAGTCAGGTTAACAAAGGCATTAATATGTATGATTTAAACAATTAATGGCTGACAGTGGCCAACTAAAGCAATACTCTATTTTGGCATTCCCTGCGTTTACTGAGAGGGAATTAGTACTTGGCTTTGTGTCTTCAGCATGTGTTGCATCCCCAAATCAGCTCTGTGTATGGGCATATGTGTGTTTTTCTAGCTGGGGATGTCTGGGTATCCTTGGGATTGCTGAGTTTCTGCGTAAGAGTTTGGGCACGAGGCTCGTGGGACTGGGCCCTCATCGTTTATGTTAAAGTTTTGAAGATTTTTAACTTAAGATACTAAACTTTTGTTTCAGAATGCAGACATACTTACAGTTTGATTTTTGATATATTCCTTCTAGTCTATGGCATTAAAAGTCGATTCTAAAATTATGAAGTTGGCCTAATAGTCCTGAAGTTTACTATTTCTTTTTTTTTAAATAGTAACATTACACATCTTTCATTTTCGTTCCATTTCTTGGATGCTGCAGGGCATGCAGGTGCATTTCACACATTTTTCTTCAACTGAGAGACTTATATTTTGACAAAATTAATTAAGTTTCACATGATCACCCTATTTCAGGACTTGGGACTGGCTCTAATTTAACAAAACTGTGATATTTGGATACAGAAACAAATACTTTAAGTCCTGTAGCAAGGAGTTATCACAGAAATTCCTATTCTTTTCTCTTGAACTTTCTGTGCCAGAGGGAGCCTGTGTAGAGACAGAGGTATGAATTTAAAAAAAAAAAGCAAAAAAACCCCTGAAGATGTAGAAAATATATTGCTTTTGTTTTCTGGTTTCAAAAAAAATTGGTTTTCATTGCCTTAGCTGAGGATGGGGAACTAACAGCACTCAGAAACAAGCTTTTTAAAGTGTTTTTGCTGGAAATGTTTGCATTTTAATCCTAAAATAAATATACCAAGCTAACTGGCTCTTTGAAGAAGTATTTGGTTTCCAAATTTTGATAATAGGAGTAGCAGGAAGACTATGAAATTTTACAGGAGGAAGCTGGAAAAATACAATAATAAATGCAATGATGACTGTAATAGGAAGTATGAGTAGGTGGCTTTTTCAAAGCTAGTTCTGTAGATACATTTTAAATATGGAGTAGTTATTACATAGCGTGTCTCCAAGTGACTCCCAAGGCAGAGTCAGTGCAGCAACACACACGGACTTTATGTGGCACACAGACTTGAAGCCTGTGCATAAATGGATGTATAATGAATACTAATTTAGATGTCATAAAAAACAAACCCACAAATTCAGTCACAGATATGCCCAGTGGAGTAATTACTGAGATGAAAAGCCAGCTTACGATGTGACACAGCCTAGGAAGGACGTGGGCCCGTATGTCACAGGCTATTCATGCATCATCTGGGAAAGAGCAAAATGATGTTGGTTTGCTGCTCTGCCTGCTGACTTCTTTACCTGAAGCAGTGCCAGCAGAACCAGCCTGAAGGTGTGGTGGATTGTAAGCAGGAGTAATGCTGATGTGAGCTGTAGGAGGTGGGGCTGGGGCAGGGATTTTCAGCATCTGCAAATGTTTTATCCAGCGTAGGTGCTGCGTTCGTCTGAGTGATTTATTCAATGTTAGGAGCTGGAAATCTTTCCTTGCTTAATGTTCAAGATTTGTATTCCGTCTTCATGGATGAATTGGTTTCTTGGGAATTACTCTCTAAGAGGGGATTTGGAGTCTGCATATCTCAAAACCTGAGAGAGCAGGGAAGCAAACAGGCTTTGGATTTTGGCCCTTCAAGCACAGGCATTCCCAGGGACCAGCTAACCCAACCTGAGACCTTTATTTTCAGTTTAAACTCACCCATGCAGAATTACCCTTTGCAATCAAAACTTATTTTTTTTCAGAAAAATGGGTCTTGTGTGGTTTCTGTGTTTTTTTGGAGCAGGGTCCCAGTGTAGCCGTGCCTGCAGCTGTGTCTGTAGGAGGGCTGCACTGCCCTTTCTGTCCCAGAGGTGCTTTCTCCTGCTGCTGATTTATAGGACATCGTTATGAGGAACCAGCACAAGCTTGGGCTGCGACACACAGCCAGCATGTCTGTTCCATGGCATGACATCCTAAATCACGTCCTGTGCCTCTGTGCACCTGAAGGGCCCAGTGTGTTCCTTCTCTGTGAGTTCTGAATTCAGCCCCCACTGTATGTATGTGTGTGTATGGCCTAACTTCACGAAGGAAGATTTGGGCAGGGCTCTCCCCACGTGCCCTTCCAGCCTGCGCAGGGGATGTTTTAGGTGAGGCACAGCATGTGC
>JAOXXN010000065.1:1499364-1514714 GCA_026770055.1 Myrmophylax atrothorax | reverse complement strand
TGTGTGTGTGTTTGTGTGTGTGTCTGTGTGTGTGTGTCTGCGTGTGTGTGTCTGGGTGTGTGTGTCTGGGTGTGTGTGTGTGAGTGTCTGCGTGTGTGTGTCTGAGTGTGTCTGTGTGTGAGTGTGTGAGTGTGTCTGTGGTGTGTCGGTGTGTCTGTGATGTGTCTGTGATGTGTCTGTGTGTGTCTGTGGTGTGTGTGTGTGAGTGTGTCTGTGTGTGAGTGTGTCTGTGTGTGTCTGTGGTGTGTCTGTGTGTGTCTGTGGTGTGTGTGTGTCCTGCACAGTTGCTCTGGGAGAGAGGGAGGCAACTCCCGGAAAAATCTATTAGTCGAGTTTGGAAAACAGCTGTGACTTCTGTGCTGGCTCTGAGGCTTCAGGCCCTGGAGTGGGATGCAGGTATTTTAATAAGAGGCTGAGCTGGGTGCTGGAGACAGGGGACTCCTCTGCTGGAGTTGGCTTTGTCCTGTTGTCAACTCCTGTCACTGGAGTTCCACAGGATTTGCAGGACCCAGACCACGCTGGCCACTTCTTTTAGAGCTGCTCTGCACTGGACAGTTAGAGCCCTGAAGGTGCCTGTACAGACAGTCTAGAGTGTCTACTTGCTTATTAGTTCTGGATACTGAATATTATGATATCATTCTATCTTTGCCATAAAGTTTTTTAAAACTTCTGCCTGGTTTATTTAGGTTTGATGGCAGTGTCATCGCTTATGAATATTTCCCTTGCTTTTGTTCTACCTTGAAGTGTGTTTAATGTCATGCTTAAATTCCCATTTGTACTGAGTTTTAAATTCCCATATGGCTTGACTGAATTAATCATCAGTGCTCAGCTTTTATTTGCATATCCCCTTTTTTATACATTATTACTAATTTTATTTTTTTCCTTCTCGGAGGAATACCAAAATAATTTAAATGTTACCTTTTATTATATTTATAAAATAGTGGGAAAAAACAATAGGGTGAATAGAGGTAATAGGCTGAATAGTTTTTCCTGGTGTAGCAGTCTGCAGTGAAACATGAAAACAAAAGTGTGAAAAAAAGAGCAAAATTCTCCTTTTATGCTATGGTTATTATAGCTGCTTCTTCATATTTGTCCTCTGCTCTGGATAAGGTACTAAATGCTTCATGGAAAACAATGCTGTAAGTGTAACTTAAAAGGTAAAATAGAAACAATTGGATAAAATGAGTATAAAGATAGCAAAATTTCCACTAACTGAAGTGGAATTTATACCTGAGGAGCAGTGTAACTTTATTCGTATCTGATCAGTCTTTTCTTGTCTTGCTCTTATTTTTCCTGGCAATTTTTCATGAAGAGATTTTGCAAAAGTCTGTTTTTGCTGTCTCTTAATGGCACATAAAGAGACTGAGGATTTTTTAAACTGTGTTCCTTACTACACATAAGGTGTAAAATTCCCTACACAACCTGCCACGGTCAGTCAAACCAAATATAATGGTGTTATTTGACAGCCATTAGAAAACTTGGCTCAGGTGAAATGTGCTTTCCAAGAGAATAATGTTCTGAAGTGAGTGGCTTTTTAATGTTTAAACCTCATATATTAATTTGGTAATTTTCAATGAAAGAAAGGAGCCAGTGAGCATTGGGAAAGTATTGCACAATTCTTGAACGGATTTTCAATCACAATAATTGTGTGGTCATTTCTTGAAGCTGCTTCCCTGGGCTGCTGATGTTGTCTTAGAAGGGGGAGGGGAGGATCAGGTTTCTTAAAAGAAACCATAACCAAACCAAATTTATAAAATAACCAAAATAATTCGTCCTTTCAATTCCCCCTTTCCTGCAAATCCACTTTAAAACAGAAAACAGATTTATGGTTGTTGTATTGACCAGACATGAAACAACTAATGCCACTCAAACAGAAAGTTTTATGGACATTGCCATCAGAGTCTTTCTCCAGTATTGCTGCCACAGTCACGTATCATAATGAGAATGATTTCAGTGGAAAGCAGAGGATGGATTCTTTGTACACCATCAGTTTGTATTGTCACTTACAAATTTAATGTTGCATCAAAAATACAAAGGGCAGAAATTGTTCTCTCCGAAATTTTCACACCACGCACACCATATTAACAATATCTAATTAAAATCAGTCTTTCTGTTAGTAGAAAATCACATTCCTGCCTGGGAAGAACAATGGCTTTGGCGTGGAGGAGTTACTTTGAGCAGAGAGAAAGCTTTGGGGCTGGGGAGAAAGCACTGCAGATTTTAGTATAATGTGTAGTGTTCAAAGAAATTTTATTTCATCATAAAGATTAGCAGGGTGTGTAATTCAATTTAAAGCTGGTTGGCAGTGTTCTGTCTGTTACAAAGCCCTTTTTTTTTATTGCCACTGTTTTTTTACATTGTATGTGACTACAGAATCTAGCAGAGAGCGGGAATGATCTTTGGGTTTTGTACTTCCCACCCACCTTCCTCTTTTCAATTCTGAATATTAGGAAATATGTGAGATTACCTTAAACTGAGCTACAAAACAGTAAGTACATCAGTGAAACAGCATCCTGCATTTTTTGGTTATTTTTTGGTTAATTTTCTTGTGGCCGAGCAGCCACTGAGAGTGACGATCTGCTAAAAATGTTTGATTGAGGGTGTTGAATCAAGCTTAAAACTCTAATGTTAGCGTTTATTCACACTGTTGTGGACATCACTGTGCTGTAGAAAAGCAACATGCAGCAATTTATAGTAATGCAAGACTGGCAGACCTTTATCTCACAGTAATTGCCTATACTAGGGGGTTAATAAATGTTCCAAGAATTACTGACTTCTTTTTTTTTTTTGTTAAAGGAAAAATAAATGGCTGCTTATTGCTGGCTATAACCAGCCTGCATAGATTGTTAATTAACCCTCTTGTTGCAGTGGGCTGAGTATTTGAGCTTAGGCTTTAGGAGAAGGATAAGGCTTGGCAGAAAAGGGCTGGAAGAAAGACCGGTGAAACGCCACCTCTCCCATCCACCCCCCTCGCACCTGTTAGGAGAGCTTGGAATCTTTATTGACTGTGTTTAGGGGGAATATGGATTTTGGAGGATGGGGGTTGTGTTTGTGGGCACTCTGGCACCACCAGTGGGGAGAAAAAGGAGAAGAGACCCCCTTCCCTCAGAGCTAAAGGAGCTTTGGTTTTCTCTGTCCTGCTTTGTCATCCGAGGCTGGCAGGACCCACCCTGCTGCCTCATCCCAGGATGCCAGGCTGGTCTCAGCCTTTGGCCCACGGGAGGGCTGGTTTGTGGTGGCCCCTCCACAGCTTTGGGAGCGCAGTTCCTCAGGACCTGAGATGGTTTTGAGGCTCAGGTCACCTCAGTGCCTCACTTCCCTGAGCTGTTCTGGTCTCTTTTCTCATCCTGCACCCCAGCTGTGAGGTGACAGTCACCAAACCCTCACTGGCTATTGCTGGTATGTTTAGGAGAGAAGGAACAAAGCAACACACCAGGGGACAGCAGTGTAAGGAGAGAGGCAAGACGATGGAAGGGCAACACAGAGGAGAACAAAATAACATCAAACTGGGGGTAGGATGGAGACTACAAAGAGAAGGAAGACAAATGAGAGCAAAGGGATATAAAGTACTGGAGATTCACCTGCTTTTTCCAGAGTTTCATTTCTTCTCAAGTTAATAAAATTAAGGAATGAGAGCTCAGGAACACTCTGTACTTTGAATTTCCTGTAATTGTTGGTAAGTGAACCATAAAGACCTCAGAATTATGTACATCTTTTCTAATGAACCAGAAGCTTTCATATTACAGGCCAGGCTGGGTATCAGAGTGCAATAGCTCCTTCTCTCTTGAATGTTGCCATTAAATTTTTTTGGTGTGACCGGCCAACACTGAGAGTTTTAGTTTAAAACAGAGCTACAAATGATAAAAAATCACCCCCACAACCTTACCTTTCCCTGAGCTGCTCTCCCCATCCATTACTCTGAAGGCTCCCTGCTCCCTAAACAGCATTTGGCATTTGCCTTTACTAGTGAGAGATGAGCAGAAAAGCTGCAAGGCAGACATGAAGTTTGCTGCAGTTTTGTGTAGGAGATGTCTCCTGTGCGTGGCAGGGGAGGGATTTGTTCCTGCTGCAAGTTTCAGTGGCCACTGGGAATAAAATAATGCAGCAGTAGCCATACCTGTGGTCCTGAGAGTAATGGTCCTGGACTGACATCCTCTCATAAAACCCCGTGGGAAGCAATCACGGGCCACCACTGAAGGGAAAGCCACTCACCATTTGCTCTCTCCTGGCTGTAAATTACAGTCCTGTGCCATTATCTAGAGAGGGAAAGGTGGGGAGGGATTGCCTGAGCCAGGCTGGGAGACCTGGGCTCTGGGACAGGGAGAAGGAAGAGCCACTGCTCTGGTGACAGACAGCTCCGGCTCTCCGTACTAAAATGGACCTGGCACTGGAGTGAGTTACTGCAGTGTGTACAGTCAGAGTGGAAGCAATACAGCCATTCATAAACAACTGCTTCCGTGAGGCCAGCTGTGAAAACAGTGATGCTTGCCTGGGGGGTGAGAGGGCAAAACCTTAGCAGAAAGGGGTATAAATAAGGAATAAATTGTTACCTTTGTCAAAGAGACTGAAATAGCTGTTCTCTGAATGCTTTGTCTTAATGACCAGCTCCCATTAACTGTAGCTGTCACTTTATTCAGGAAAACCTACAGACTGCGTAGTTGGCCTTTTTACAGCAGGTTTCTCATTCCATTTTTGTTTTAAAGGCTAGAAATTATGGCCAAAATGGATGTCAGGAGAGACCCTACTCTGCAGAAAGCGCCCTAGATGAAAAACTGCATGCTCCAACAATTAATAGTAGCATTTAATTACAGAGAAATATTTATTTGTGCAACAGAATTCTCAGTGTATTTCCCTACCCTAAAGGAGAGATGGTGCATCATACAGATTTTCAAGCACCTTGTGAAAATGTTACTGTAAATTCAAATTGTGCAGCTATAAGCACTGTAAATCTCACACATTCATTTAACTTGATTTAAAAACATTTCATTCCTAGGTTAGGGGTTCACTGTTGTCCTTATTGAAGAGCAGAAGTGGCTGCATCAGAGGCCTATGTCCTTGTAGCAAGGGTAGGAAAGATCAAGAGTTTTACCTGAATGCCATCACAAATAAAAGCACACAAAGTCTATTGCAGAATGGAGTTTACATTACAGATACTATTTTTAGTTAATCTATTTCGTCCTGCCTTTGGAAGAACAATTAGGAGCTATTTCAGCACATAGTTTTCTCCACTGAAATGCAAAGGTTTGGATTTTTAAAAAACTTCAGTCTGTGGTTGAAATGTCTGTTGTGATGTCCTGGGATTCTGTAACATAAGTCTTTTGGTAACTGAAGTTCTGCAAAGCCAGTAGAAGAGAGGAGGTGGCAAGAACCAGTAGGAGGGGTGAGAGAGGGATCTCAGAAATCACTGGCACCAGTGTCCACAGTTAGAGCTCTAAAGCTTCCTTCTCTCTCTCCTTTTCAGTGTTTGGGGTTACTGTAAGTGCTTAAACTCACAAGGAAGGTATCTGAGGCCGTGTGCCCTTCTGCTCAGGCAATTCTAGATGGCCGAGGAGAAACCCTGCACAAGAGGAATTCAGTTCTTGTAATAACATGATACAGCTGGAGTGATTTGGTTGTCTCTTTTAGTAGCTAAGAAACGTCTCTGTGAGCTGGCTTATTAAAAGGAATTTCCTTACAGGGCTCAGGAGATTCCCGGTATCCAAGTTCATCTCGAAAGACTATAACGGAATGTTTAGCTTTATTTAGAATAATAAATTTAAACATGGGATTCAGAAAATAATACTGGGGGTTCCTGAAGAACTGCCTGAATATTTCAGTTGACTGTAATTTCTGTTTGCATTCTCTGTGCATTTTCTCTTTGTGTTTTATCCTCCATAAATGTATCAGGAAAGGGCCATGGAGGTGGTTCTGAAACACAGTATGTGGTGCTGTCAAATGGGGATTGGACTCGAGAAGTGGAGTTTAGTTCAGGTTTTAGATTTCTCCTTTTCCAGCTTAGAAAAGGAAGGAACAATTCCCAACAAACATCAGCATTGCCACCTGAAAATACGTTTTAAAACACCTTTGAATATCAAACTTACTTCTTGTACTTTAATGTTTACAAGTAAAAGCACAAACCATGATCACAGGGTAAAATTTCAAAAGCAGCTAATTGCTTTAGCACGCTGGAGAATGTTACATTCTCAGAGCTATTAAAAAGCTGTAGTCCTGCTTTTAGACAGCAGTTCATGCTTTTAAAACCTTTGGGATATTTAAAAACCATTTAATCTTATTTCTTTTTTTTTTCCTTCCAATTTATTTTCCTTGTGATTAGTCTTGCTATCCCTGCTTATTATTTTTCCTCTTATCATTATGGAAATTTATCCATGTTACATTGGTATTGATAGTTGCTTAATTATGAACCCCAGTAAGTTTTGTAGTTTACCAACAATGTACTCGAAAATCATAATTTTAAACGAAGGACTTCAGTTACATGTATAAAATCAAGAAGTTATGTAAAATATACTGTATCATAAAAGTAAAATAGTTTTTGGAAGTTTCTTTTTTCTCTATGTTGATATTTTTTCTTCATAAGAAATGCTCTGAATTTCTTCTTGGGATACAGAAAAAAGGAGATATTTGAAAGGATTTTTTTTCAGAAATCCTGGCTGGGCTCTGCCAGGCTGTGAGGCAGAGGGAGGTGTGTGCCTACTGCTTTGTGTATTTGTAAGTCTCAGAGACTTTCATTTAAAAATGAGAAAATGAATAATGGGAACAAGTTTAAAGGTGAGAGAAAGAGGAAAATATTTTGGTGATAATACATCTTTCCTGGTTGGTGTATTTATTTGTTCAGAGTAAGATAGGTGGGTAGATGTTGGAAGAATCCTCATAGAGGTGTGTTTGTCAGTCCTGTGGACAAAAGAGGAAGTTCTGCTGCTCCTATAAAGGTCCCTGTCAACAAGGTAGAAGAATTTGGGGCAGAATCTAGATTTGGGTCCTGCATTCATACTTCTCATTTCCTTCAGTAAGTAGTGGAGAATTGATATCAAGATTTGTTTCTCTTTTAAATGAAGATTGTACTTTCTCTGGAAAATCTTGTCCTTAGCATTCCCTGGCCTTTTGCAGTGTGAAAACACATGTACATGGAAAACACCAGACATTGTCTGTGATAATTATGATTAGCTTAATTACTTTCTGTGTAATAGTTTCTCAAGATGACCTCCTTTTTGATGGCTTTTATTCATTTATTTTAGGGAGGGGGGAAAAGACTTAATTGGAATTGTAAATTACAGAGACAAAGGGTGTGTTATGGGAAGTAGGTCCAGATCTGTTTGTGTCAGGTGGTGGCAGTTGGTTTTTATATTCCTAAGATTCATGGAGAAAAATAATTTAAATTGATACAGTATGTGCGTGCACAAGGTAATATCAACAACCAATATATTATATTATTTCAAAATCTGGTGAATTTCTTTATGGAGGATTAGGTTATATAGTGTGGAAGACTCTGAAAAGAAAATAGAATTGTGTATTGATGCCTTTAGAAATATTATTTGAGGGCAATAAAATGTTCCCTGAAATTCCCTCCTGAGTGGAGAAAATGGAGTTTGTTTGCAGTAATTGCATTTTCCAGCATTTGCTTTCGCGCTTTCCAATATGAGTTAAGCCAATTGGAACCTGTGATTTTGTTTTGCTTATTGGCAAAAGTACCATGTAAATTGATCCGTGATGCATTTAGAGAGACTGCTTTGAAAATTTTGAAATAGAGATGGCTTTCCATTATTAGATTTTGATAGTATTAGGGTTCATCTTTATATTTTAGCCTAATGTAATAGTAGCCAAAAATGTTCCTTTTCAATTTAGTCTAAATGAAGTTCAAGGAGAACATTCCTACTTAGCCCCACCGGCACTATGAGGGCAGAGTTTCTGTTCCCAGTCTCAGCCTTGGTATTTGGAGTTCAAGATGGGAGCTGTTTGAAACCACACAATGAGCTGAAATTGGTGTAAAACTTGTTGGCCCTGGTACATTAAGGTCTTGATTGTAAGAGAAAATATAAAATTTTGTTAGATTAAACAGAATGTGTTTCTCTGTATTTCCAGTGTAGATGCACTACAGACCCCAGACTGCAGGGGGTCAGGTGCAAATGTCACTCCAAGTGTAAATGTGGGGTCGCTCTGTTTAGAGCAGCACCCTTCAACTCTGCCAGACAAAAGGTGTTCTTGCCTGAAAATCTCATATATTTTTGAAAGTGAACACCATTTCCCTTAAAGGATGCCCTTGAAAGGGCTCACAGCCATGGCGGTCCTTTAGGTACTGCTTTGCTGTGGGAAGGAGGAGAGTAGCAGGAGTTACCATTAATGCAAGAAGCACTTGTAAAAATAAAAGGGACAAGCAAGGCTATTGCGATTTCCATGGAGGGTGGCCTTCCCAGAATTTGCCAGATTTAAAGGGAGACTTCACAGCTCTCAGCTCTTTTGATTTAAGTTAGGTGATTTGTATTTTTTTTCCTCTTGAAAGCACCATCTTTTATGTTGCATAATTAAAAGCCTGAAAAGAAAGCCTTTCCAGGGACTAGCAAGCAATCTGTGCTGCTTGTGTTTCAGATTTCATAATTTTAAAGTCAATTTGGGGAACTTTTTACACCTAAAGTTGGCAGTGCTGTGAGCTGAAAAATCTGCAGGCTTTTTTGGTTGTTGTTGTTGTTTTTGAGGTTAGACTAAACAAAACCTTCAGATTCTGTTTCAAAACAAAGAGCTGTCATGTATTAATTGTTGAAACTTTAGTGAAGCTTTCTGTGTTTCAAGAAAAAGTGTTTCAATAACAGAAATTCAAAACAACCTGGAGATCAAACCCCAGCACAAGTTACATCAGGATAATGCTCAGGAAACGGTGGAACACCAATGAGAAACAAAAGCTTGTCACTTTGCGCTACATATTTTCCCTTTTGACAGGCAGGGGAAGGATATTAATCACAAACAGTTACATTAGAATAATGTTACGGTTGAGACATAAATCCATAAAAGCAAGGAATTGTTACCCATGTCAGAGCAACGCTCAGTCAGACCTGGAGCTCAGTGGGTTCTGCAGCACGTCTGACCTTCTTGCAGGGTTCCTGCCGCCCCCAGCAATGTTCTGGCCCAGCCTTGTGCAAAATTGGCTGCATTGATTACAGAAGAGAGAATTAGTGGAAGCCCTTGGTGCTGGGTACCACTCAGGCTTGGCATCCCTGCTGCCCGGTGCCCGTGCCGGGGGAGCAGCCCCAGTGCCGCGGGGCCGGGGAGAACCCTGCGGCTCCACAAGGCAGAGGCACTTTCACTCAGTACTTCCTTGCTTTCATGGGTTTATGACTCAACCTTGGCATTATTGTAACGTAGTTTTTTGTGTTTAATGTTTCTTAGACTTGGTTTTCCATTGCCAGCATGGAAGACATCCTATTGCATGAGTTTCAGAGGAGAAGGTAGCAGACTCTGAACCTGCTGTGTGGCTCGATCCGCAAGTGTGAGTATTAACGCTGGAGCTGTCAGGCCTTGTGAAAATTAATGAAGCCTGACGGTTACAGAGGGAAAGGTCAGAGGCAGAGCTTGCACTTACCTAACATTTCTGTTTTGTTGTGTCTAACAGCGTTTTCAACAAAGGGGAGCTTTAATGTACAAGCTTTAGATTTATCACAGGAATTCAAGGGTCTCAGCCTTTGCTTCTCCCTGTGCTGTGGTCTGATGTTTTCTTTGCATAAAGGCAAACCAGTTACATTTCCATTCGTCCTCTCTTGCTGTGGTGCTCATGTATGTTTTGCCTTTATTTTTGCTTCTCCAAAACTTTATTTTGGAGGAAAAATTAAAAAAAGAGGCATCTGAACTGATGGTGGAATATTTTCACCAGGAAGATTTTGAGAGTTCTTGTACTTCAGTTCTTTGTACTATTTTAGAAGCATGTTCTGGTTTTATGCATGTTTGTATTTTATTTGCCTGCTTTTTTTTTAATAGTTTCATTATGTAGGTTTCTGCAGACACAGAGAGCTAAAATGCATAGAAATCCCTGGGTTACATTTTTAGCCAGTGTGCTGGTTGACATAAGATTTAGCTGCTCCATTGAGGACTTTTTGTGAAAGCTGATTGGATTAAAACAGCCAGAATATTTTCACAGTCAGGTGGTCAGTCTCATCCTAGAGAAGATACTTGGTTTTGTCCTACTCAGTTTTGGATCTCAGTATTAGAGTGGATTGTTGGTGAGCTAAGTCCTGCTTATCATGTGAAAGATTGAGTCTGTATAACTGTACTTACACAGTCTAACTCATTTGCTGCTGCCGGAGGACAAGTCAGAGCTTTGAGATATTCTGTCTTTTTAAAAAGCTGAAAGGAGCCTCTGTGCGTTGCAGTTGTGCTATAAATGCTGAGAAGAGAGGGTAACCGTGGCTCTGAGATGCCATGGGCTTTCCAGGAGAGACCTCTGTATGAGGAGTTACGGAGCTGCTGACCAGTGCCGGGCTATGCTGGTTCCCCTCTCCCTCTGCCCATCCATGGACAGCTCAGCTGGACAACTGGTGCCAGCTGTGGGCCCTGGAAGTCCATAGGAACAATCCCAAATCTGCTCCTTCAGTGTTTATCCCTGGATGTGTGTGGGGCTGGTTGCAGGCAAATGCTCCATGGCCACTTTGCACTTTGGAAGCATAAATGATATACCATAAATTTGAGATGATTCACTTGCACACGCATCCCTCTCACACAGATTCCCCTCTTTTTGAAGGAACTGAGATTTGTGCTTCAAGGTTTCTCAGCCTGTTTCTCAGCATATGGCCAAAGGGTTTATGAGGCTATGAAACAGGCATGAAAAAAGCTCATGTTTCATGGGAGTGTTGTGTGGTTTGAATAGTTAATGCATGCGTATGCATATTCAGAGCTTCACATCAAAAGCACTTGCATATCATTTGTGTGTAAATACAGGTTCCTACCACTATCCAGACAGCTAGTATCACATTATTGCATATTCCTCTACTTCCCTGTGGGGTTTGCAGGTAACAGTCGGAAAATAATGTGATTTTCTATTTTTATAGGGTCTCAGCAGTTAACGTTCGCTGCCAGTCAGACTCCTTTTCATGTCTGGCAGCTCTACAGAACTTGGGTTGTGTGACTAAATTGTACTCATATGAAGCATTCCATTAAAATGGGAACGGTTGTTCAACAGATTAAGGACTCCTAGGATCCAAGTACTTAAGGTGAACTTGAAAAAACCCCACTGAATCACCTCCTTATATAAGTTAAAAAAAACCCACAAGCTTCCCCCCTCATCCCATGTAATAGATATATTTAATGTCAGTCTGTTGTTCAGCTGACACTTTGAGTGGTCTAAGTGGTTACAGCCAGCAATAGAAGTCCTGCTGTACCAGCATTCACAGACCCCCTTTCCTTTTTTGCCACATCAATTTTCATCTGGCTCAGTTTCCTGATCCCCTCTGCTCTGTGGCCACCAAACCCTTGTGTTGTCAATGAGGTGTGATGGCCCAGGGTAAAGGTGAATATGTGTGGTCAGAGGTACTTGGGACTGTAGCTTGAGGGTTGACTTGTTAGACAAGAAGGCAGACAAGTTCTCTGAGGCTCCCAGATTAATATATTTACTGTAAACAATTCCATTTCTGCAGTTCACAGTGAACTGTCTTCGCCTTTATTTGAGCAGGAGCAATACTGACCTTTTGGCTTCCAGAAGAGAACAACTTGTCTAATTGCAGTAGTTTCTTGATCAGTGATTGCATTGTGCCCTTGCTTGTACTGCTGAGGGCAAGATGGCTCATCTTACCCAAAATAATAGATATATTTTGAAGATACACATGTACACACCCCATGTGTGTATATACACTTAAATATACTGGATTTCAAATACTCCAGTAAAGGAGACTCTACTTTGCAGCCTTAGTGCCATGATCATTTTTAGTCATAATTTTTGCCTTTTGATGTCACCTATTAAGCACTTAAATATTTTAAATTAAGTTGTTATGTTGGGAGTTGACAGTTGGGGTTTCTGAAGTGATCAGCCCAGCAAACAGATCAAACTTTTTCTAGTTTGGAAAAGGAGTCTTCTACCTTGTTTCCAGATTCACAGTGAAAATTAGAATGAGTAATATTACTGATGCACAATGGAAGTTTTGATAGCTAGGAAATTGGACTATTAAAACCCAAATGTAGCTAACAAAGATTTAGTGGAGGAAAATGAGGCAATGCCTTTCAACCTGTGTGCTGTGCTGTACAGGCAGCACTGATGTAGATACACAGAGATTAATCTGGTTAAGATGAAACTAAATTACCGTGGAGTAGGAGATTTTTGAATGTGACTGTTTATGCTTCCATATTAAGCACAAGGTCAATGGATTATAGACAAAGGGCAGGTCTGTCAAAAGAAAACATGCCAAAATATTTCATTAATAGTATTGGAGAGAATGGATGTTGTGCACTGCCATAACGCCTTTCAAGGAGGGAAAACCTGAATGTGATGAATAAATTAGCTAATCTGATTGCAGGTAATTTATTGCTGTGATTAGTGCTATGTAGTCTTTCCTTGGGATAAAGAGAAGAAATGGATGTGATTTCCTCTTGCTGCTGCCCTTCCTTTGCATGGGTCTGGCTCTGGATGTGTTGGTGTTTGCTCATCGACAGCTCCCGAGCCAGCACCAGAATATGAGAGCAAAATGTGACTGCTGGTGAAGTGGGGACACTGTGTGGGGAGCTGGGCCAGAGCTTGGTGCCCTTGCTGTGGTAACTCCTGCAGCAGGCAGAGGCACAGAGCACAGCACATCTCGCCTGCCCGCTGAAGGTGGGCACCGGGGCCAATGGCATTACATCTGCCGCCAACACTGGGTCCTCTGCAGCTCCCTGGCTGTGCTGTGCAGTGCCATGAGCTACAGCTCACAGCTGGCTGCTGACAGACTTTAGTCCCTGTGGGAATTCTCCTGCAGGGCTTGTTCTGCCTCATTCCTTGGCCTTGGTTAGTTTTTGTTGGGGAGCTCCCCAGCAGCAGTGGCCAGAGGCTGTTCTCTCCCAGTGCCCCACAACGTCCCAGGGCCTTCTCTCAAGAACTGGCCAAGCAGAGCATCTCCTCAGTCTTAAAACACCAGCAGCTGTCTTCACACCAATTGCAAGAAATACTGTTTGGGTTTCCCTACTGATTTCAGGTGCTGAAATAACATCTGCAGTGTTACACTTACATGTTTTAATAATTACTGATGCCACCATTAGTTTGTCTTTGCGTGCCCTGTGTGTCTTCAAAGACCTTACTTTTAAAATGTCAAGATAAAAAAAATTGACTTCGGGCAAAAGTGTTCCAGGCTTAATTGGACATAATATCAGCAAAATGTGCTGGTTTTCAAGTTTATCAAAATAAATGAGAGAAAGTGGAAAGCTTGGACATCCATCCAGTAAGATGAAAAGTTTCCTCTGCTAAAACAGGCAAATGTTGGTAACTTGGCAAAACCCTGAATTTAACTGCTCCATCCTCCTTCTCCAATAATACTATCACATCTAGTTTGTTTCGGGGGATTGATAGTTATGACAAGTGTATCAAATTTCATGCTGGTGGTATCTTTTATGTTTCCTGAGAGAGGAGAAAATAGCAATTTTATCTTGTGCCCAGGAGTCACAGAGAGCAGGAATTGTAGGTACCTGCCACATCAAGTTTTTAAATAAAAATGAATTGCAGAGCCCACACGTAGCAGAGAAGGGGAAGGGGAGGGAAGAGGGAAAGGAGTGAGGCAAAACTGCAGAGGAGCATTTATTGCATCTCCCCAGATTTTATTCTAATGCAGCACTGCAGAGTGTTAAGAATATGTAGAATCTATTTTCTTCAGAGGTGAGGTGTCTATGGAAAAGTATTTTTAGGGGATTTGTAGCTTTTTTGTTTCCTTTCCAGAATTAACTGTTTCCAAGGATGATATTTGTATGCATACCTTGTGTAATTCCTGTTTCTGTGCTGTAAATATTGAAAAGCAGAGGGTTTTGACTGGTTCCCTCTAAGTCTTATTTAGGGGGAAAGTTAATCTTGTTGTATATATTTACAGCTTTACTTTGAAACTTACTTCAAAAAAGAACACAAACCCAAATAGTTTTAAAAGATGAAAGGCAAGTTTTAAACTGGCAAAGCCACTTCTGTTTAGGAGAACTGTATTCACAAGAAATATATAACATCTGATTCCATCTTCCTCAGGACAGATGTTGTGAGTCCCAAAACTGGGAGGTGGACCACATAACGTTTTGCTGCCTTTATGAAAAAACCCAAGGCAAACCCCACAAAAAACCAGCACAACAAGCCCAACCTTTTCTAAGTGATTATTAGGAGTAAGCACCAAAATGAAGGGCTCGGTATGAGACTAGGAAGTCAAGCTTATGGTGAAGGCAGTAGAAGTTAACTTTGATGCAAAGTTAGGTGTGATTTTTTGGCAAGTCACAATGGGACAGATTTTGTAAAAGAACCAAACTTCTGTGAAGACATCACAATATGGGACTGTGTTTTTAAGGGAGCTCAGCACCCAGTATGTTTATTTGGAAGATCTGGCACTGATTGCTGGTACCAAGTGCTTGAAAATCTGTTTCTGAGCTCTAACAATCTGACTCTGTGGGCATGATCCGTGCCTCCCTCCAATCTATGGTATTAGTTGCCCTGAATTGAGGTGAGCAAACCTGTATTCTTTACCTCTGGCTCTCATGGTAAATGAATTAACCACGTTTCCTTTTCCCTACTTTGTTTTATTTAGCAGAGTTTCGTGATTTCTTCTACCTGTGTCCTTCATACAGAAATGAGATACTGCCATAAACATAATAGTAATAACAGTATGAAAGTTCATTGCAAATGAATTGATGCTTTGGAGAGCAAACTAGGTCTGGGATAAATGTCACTGGAACACAAATTAGTCCAAATAACAACATAATCTAAAAACCAACAGCACCAGCAGCGTAATTCAGAACCCTCAGGACATACCTGTGAGGCAGGGCTGGTCACACACCCCCTGGGACACCCACGTGTCTCACTGCAGGTCACTCCTGGGACTGGCACCCCGGGCTGCTGCCTCTGCCCCAGGCCATGCATTAAGGACTCACTGTCAGAGTTCAGGCAAATCTTAATTCAGCAGTGGTGGCTTCTGCCACGTTTGGAGCTGGTTTGTTGCCTACCAGCTTGTTTTGTTTAACTCTGCAGTACAGCCCTTTATTATGGCATTGCTTTGTGGGACATTGCTTTACATTTTACCACAGTTTCATTCAGTGGAGGAGCAGCAGCATTAATACCTTGTGCTCAACATGGAGATGCACTCAGATCTCGGGTGTTCCATTCTGTCACTGCTAGCTGTCTACTTATTGTGCCAGCATTGCTGGTGTGGGAGGAAAATGTGCTAATT
>JAOXXN010000065.1:1430554-1479296 GCA_026770055.1 Myrmophylax atrothorax | reverse complement strand
TCTCTGGACCCGCTCCAGCCCCTCAATCTCTTTCCTGAACTGAGGGGCCCAGAACTGAACACAACACTCAAGGTGTGATGGGGCTTTTTAAGCAAAATAAGAGCCAGAGCTTACTTCCATCTTTCCATTGACTTCAGTGAGCATTTAATCAGGTCTTTCTGTTTCTACCTTCATGGATTTCCAATGTTTTAGTATCATTATCATTAATGAAATGTGGTTTGCCATAACTCTGAAGAAAATGTGTTGCCAATATTCACCCCAATTAAATCTTGATACACCTTAAATCATTGGGCAGAGCTCTCATTTCAGTGGGAGATGATGTCTCGGTCTGTAAATGACTGTCAGGTCTGGGATGAGAAGACAGAGGGTCGTTGTTCTGCCCCCCCAGGATAAACAGAGTCACTCTGTTTTGATATATGCTGCAGTCAAGCAGAAGTTACTGTATAAACCTTGTGTTGTGTGCCTGGCATTCTGCAGCTGAAGGAGGACATTGTGCTTGTAAAGGTTTTGGTAAACACGTGCTTAAAGTTTAAATGGTAGATTATAAACCATAGAGAATGGCAATCATATTTACCCCTGTGCTCAGCAGCCACAGCTCCTGTGAGACAGCAGTGCCCCAGGAGCCTGTGGACAAGGAAACTGGTTGCAGTGGCTGCTCAGTGTTGATACAGCAAAGGGAAGTGGGTCTGGGTTGTAATGGGACTGGACTAACAGGTTGCAGTGATTTTCCATCTGCTAGTGCCAAAGGAGACTTTTTTGGCTCTGATTTTGGTATCAGGGTGTAAAACATGGCACTTATTATAAATAAATGTACTGTAGTCATCATAATGAGCTATCAAATAATTATCTCTGATAGTTACCCTATGTGAACTGGTTTTCATAATTTAATTTCTTTAAATATGCTAAAAAGTATATCTGTTCCCATGAATAGTGTGAGCAGAAGGCTCTGATAATTAAGTCATTTTCTCTTTGGGAAGAATAGAATTACCATCTAAAATATTTACAGGAAATGTCTCAATGACTGTATCAAATCCAGGTTGAAATCACCATTTCCTATAGCTTGAGTTCAAGAGCAGTTAAAATATCTTTGCATAGCACAAGTAGAAGTTAAAAGAGTTATTGGTCTCTGTTTTATCATGAAGTTCTATTGTCAAGGATACAATCCCAAAATTCCCAGCTGCACGAAACAGAGGAGAGGGGGGAAAGAGAGCAAAAAAGAGACAACAGATTTTCAAATGCAGAAAATGTTATTAGAGTTTGGGATTGAAATGCAGAAAAAGTTAAGAGGAAAACTGAGATAACTACAAGTTTTAATGCTGAGCTACAAAAACTGGTATAGAACTCACTAGATGCATTTTCCAGCCCTAGATAACTTTCTGACTCTGGTCCTCTGGGTCTCACCCAAAGCCTGTTGAAGCCAATAGGATTTTCCCACTGATCTCAGTGAGCTTTAAATCATATTTGATCCTGAAGTTCTTAGGCAACAGATGAGAAAAATTTAAATACCGTACTTGGAATTCTGCCTGATTCAGAACTGCAGATTTGCATTCTGAAGTTACAGCATGTCGGCTCAACCCAGACTCCCATCTTGATGCCAGCTTGGGCACCTAAATAGGTTAGAAAAACATATTGAAGTCTCTAGGCCTGTAAGAGTCTGAAAATGGCTTTTGCTTTATGCCTCCACAGGGTCCTTCATTGCAGCTAGAATGGAAAGTTATGTGAGTGCTGTGTTTTCCACAACATAGATGTTTCCCAGTATTTTAGTGTGTTATTTTAAGAGCTTCCTTATGTTGAGCATATTTTTGGTTTGTTATTAAGATAAAAGATTAGGGATGAAAGTCAGCAACCTCTGAAATCAGTAGCATTGGCTCCTCAGTTCTGTAAAGCCAGGATGTAATTTCCAGAGTTAGTTTAGAAGACAAATCCTTCCCAATAAAGGCATGACCAGTAAAGCTTCATACTAGAGGGCTCAATAAATACAGGACTCTTTTAATTCCAGCTGCTTTTCAGCTGTGCAGTTACTTGTTGGAGATGTAAACATAACTATTTGAAACAGTACGTGAAGCTGTTCCAAATTTCTTAAAAATCTGAACAACTTTAAATAAATAATTCTAAATCTAAAAAGAGTTTTTTTCAATTTTCCCTTGAGTTTGTGATGCAGCCCAATACAATCCCACTCTAGGAAGGCAGATGGGAAGGGTAAGGGAAAGCATCTAATCCACACGCCACCTTTATGATAAACCCATTTATAATGTGGGCTGAAGAAGGAGAGCTTTTTAAGTTAAATTGTGTGGACTTGAAAGCATCAATGCTGAATATTTTATGTGAAGCTTGTCAAGGTCCCTTACTAAAATAGCTTAAAAGCAGTATCACAGTTGCCTTCTTATAAGTATTGCACACTTTCAAAGAAGAAACATGCTGAAAGGTTTTCAATATTGCCAGAAGTTGATATATATATATATTTTTAGGTGTCAGATTTTATATGCTGTATATATACATGCATGCTCATGTGAACAAACACCTATCTCATCACATTTTTGCAGAAGCTTTTATTTTATATAATGTATGATGTCCCTTAAGGTGCAGTAAATTTGGGGGTTTGGGGTTGGAATTTTGATGCCTTTTTTGGTTTTGCATTTCAATTTTATGAGTTGAAGCTAAACAAGAATTGTTTGGCTCCCTTTTTTCAGTAAAGGGGACAGGAAGCAGCACCTGTAATCCATCCCAGCTGCTTTAAACATTAGCCTGTGAGATAGTTGTACCCTTTGCAAAAGGACTTGTCTCTCTCCATTGCCAGTAAAGGAGCCAGGGGAAGTGGCTTGCACCAAACTCTTGACTTCTGGACATCCAAATTGGCTGACAGGGAGTCCTGTATTAGTACACTTGCATGTACTGTAGCCAATAAAAACAGGTCATATTTGTTCCTGTTGCACTGTAAGAAATAAAGCTACCTGAAAGGATACTGTGGCAGTGGTTTAATCACTGCAAGGTGTTAAGCATTGTGGAAAACTCATTCCTGATGACAGCCAGCCTTAGCTTGTGTTCCAAACACTTTGCTAATTCATCCAGCCAGACACAAGTTGCAATTAAGCAACTAGGCAGAAATAGAAACTTAAAATCCTGCCCTCCCTTTTGTTATTCATATTTATGGGCAGAAGTTGAGCTGCTCTAACCCTTGATAAATGAAGTGTGATAAGGCCTTGTATGTTTTGATATGCAAGTTTGTTAAATTACTTGAATGTGCCAAATCATGCTCATTTTTTATGCAGCTTTTTGCTTGTTCACGATTGTGTAGCATGTAATGTAGCCTCTTTTTTACATATGCATATAGGTATATCTGAAAAAATACATGGACTGGCTTACATAAACGTGTGTGTGTCTGCATGCATGCATAGAGTCACTGGCCTTGTATGTAGCAGGCATGGAGGCTATTCCTCTAGTTTTTTGTTTAGTTTTTTTAAGGAGTGTTTAGTTCCTGCCTCCTGAATGAGAACTTTCTGAGGAAGTTTTTTTAACCACTAGAGTATTGTATAAACTGAAGTCACCATCCCCACAGTCTTCTGCTTCCCTTTCCCCTTCTTTCTCGCAGCTGTGGCAGTGGAAGGGTGAGCTGAGGAAATGGCTCTGGTTACAGCCCTGCTGGGGGCAGGTGGGAGCTCGTGCATCCCTGCAAGAGGAAGGTTTCAGATGGATCTCACTATCTAGCTCTGCAAATATATCCCCAAACTATGATGTAACTCCTTTGTATCATTGCAGTCATGGAAGATCCTGGCCATTTGGGGCATCAGTTTTGTCCTTTGAAAGAAAATATTTGCAAAGATTTACGTCCTCAGGGGATTCCAGCCTAAATATGGTGCAGGACTCAATTTTTACCCTACCTTTTACTAAAAAACCTATTCCCTAATGTTTATGTAAGGTGGACCATGGTGACCTCTGGTTTTTGTTGTGCTAGTCAAAATGATTTCTCCTGATGATAAAGGTAGGTGGGGGCTGAGTAACAGCTTGTATCAGAGAGGGGGTGGCAGCAGGGCCTTATTAAGAGGGTAGCACGTGAAGTTTTAAAGCAGGTGTTGCTAATAGAAAACCACCTTTTTGTATCTTCTGCGCTCTCAGAAGCAAAGCAATGTCAAAGTGCAGAACAGCAAGAGATGACTTACTGAAAGGTAAATCATGGGTGAAATGTCAAACGTTGACTTCAGTGAGAGCAGCAATTCACAGCCACTGGGACCAGCGCTGGGTGTTGCCAGGTGGATGTTGCAGCACAGAGATGCTCATGGGTCTGACTGAGCATCGCTCAGGACTCACTGCTGGGAGCAGCAACTCTGCCTGGCATTGAAGTGAGGGGAACAGCAGCTACTCAGAGTGAGCAGCTACTCAAATGGGACACGCTAAGCAATATTTAGGTCTTAATTGGTAATTTAACCCCATCTATTTTTCTTCTAGTGGTTGCCAGCTCTGTGAGGTGAGCAAGCCTATGTAAGGGAGTTGCCTTTTAGAGGCAGAAGATTATTATTTCACTACAGCAAGAAAAAGATACTTGGAGACAAGAAACCGTGGCTCACAGTTTGGTCTTGAAGTGTCCTTAGAACAATTCCTTGTAGTTAATAGAAATGTGGGAGTTCTGGCAATGGGAAATATTACTGTAGTTGTCTCTCCACTGTCACTGAAAGAAAGTCTGCAGGTTCTGGAATCCCAGTGAGCAGGAGCCATCACCTCTTAAGCATAAGTTTTCTGAAGGATGTTTTCTTTATTTTTTACCAGTACCATCTAAGCCTCAGTCTGTTAATCCACATAAAATATGTATTATGGCCACATAGCTCAATCTTCTGTATCTCAGGGCATTTATTGCTGTCATTGTGTTATAACCTGTGGTAGTAAAGTAAAAAATATTTGCAAGATTTGACCCTCAGTGGGATTTTTTAAGAACGTATATACATACATGCATACAAAGTTTCTTTAACTCATGCTCCATATTTCAGCCAGAGCTTACCCCTTTGTTGCCATCAGTACCTGGGAGTGGGCCAGGAGCCAGGGACACAAGTGAATTTTCACATTTGCCAGGCATGGTTCATTGGAGAAGGCAGCTCTGTTGCTTTCTTGTGCCTTTGCTCATCTGTCATTGTGGCAATACGTAGTGACATTTCGAACTGCTAGCATGGAAATAAGATAAAAAGTGTTTGGGACAACTGGGAAATTTCATTTAGACAGAATGTCAGACCCTAGTCTCCAGTGAAAATACTGTAGGTTTACCATGTCCAGCTTTGTGATACCATTTGATGTGAAATTAAATCAGAGGCTAACCATGAACAGGAAAGCATTTGAGCCTGTTCAGTTTTAGTTTGTTGTAGGATTCTGGTGCTCCTGATCTCTGTGCCGTTCAAAAGCAAGTTACAGTGGCTAGCCATTTATAAAGGTGTTTTGAAAGCGTGATTCCCATAGAAATGTCTTTTAATTCCTTGCATTACCTTGAAGTTTGAAAGATTTGTTACATCTCCAAAACCCCTTCTCCTGGCCCTCATTGTTCCCGTGGATGGAGTCGATGCTGGCTCACAGTTCTGTTGCTTTGCACAGTAACCTAACACCGATATTTCGGGACAAATAGGCACCAGCGTGGCTCCTGAATGGGTGAGTTACGTGTATTCATAAGCCCTTCCATTCATTTCTCTGACATGGAAAAAAGGGTAGGGCTGCTTTCATCCAGCTGCCAACCCTTTTATCTCTAAAGAATCAAATTTCAGGAAACCTTTCTGCCTAGGTCGAAATTTCAAAGGGTCCTATAATATTTTAAAAGTTTAACATCTTAATTCTCATAATTTTAAGGGGAATGTTTCTTTTCCCCCTGAGAAGACAAAACAAAGCAGCTGCCGCAAAACAAAAGGGAAACCAATGAGAAAACCTAAAGTAAAACACAGGTTTTGGAGGCGTGGGGGTTTGTAAAAATGTGTTTAGTGTTACTTCACTTCCTTCTATTCAGGACAGCGCATTGTTAGAACTGATGCAGTGTTTATACACACTGTGGTTATGGCTATAGTTGGGGCTATTGTTGAAGGATGTTATACAGACATTTATCATGGTATGTCAGTAAACCCATTGTAAAAATGTCCTGGTAGTTAAATGAGCCTTAGATTTAATGAGGCTGTAAGAAAGGACCATTTTTTCATCCTACTGTAAATAAGGTTCCTGTAGCAATGTCATTGAGATTAACGTGCAGATTTTCTTTTGTTTCAAAATAAGAGCAGTGTCTCCCATGAAGTTGGGCAGGCAGTTTACAGAACACACTCTTACAAAGCCTTTCAAGCAATAGTTATGTGGTCATACTCTGACTACACAGTGATTGTAAGTGAAGGTGTGACGTTACCAAAAAAATCAGACCTCCCCTCCAATAAGCTGTTAGGACAATATAGGTAATAAAACCCTAGCACTAATAAAACACTGTCGTGATGGCTGAGTAATACACTGTCCATGACAGAAAACCTTCTCCAATAATCTTTTAAAAGAAACTCAACATAGTTCCAAATTTTTGTGCTACTTTGTTTGCTAATGGGGAACTGATGTTTTTAACACCACTGCCACTGAGAAATGTAAAAATGAGTCTCATAAGCATTAAGATTTTACCCATCAACTTTTATTTTTCTTGTAGCTGTTCAAACAGCCAGCTAAAACTCCAAAAGGTTGTTATTTGAAGCACATTTTAGCTTTCTGCATTCATTTCCAATCTAATGTATTTTCTGTGAGGTATAGGAGGTGTGCCTTATGTTTAAATTAGAAAGTATGAAACTGTAAGGGAAAATAAATATAATTTTAACCATTCAAAAGGGCATTGTCAGCAGCAGAAGATTAGGATAGGAAGAGTGTCTTTATTATTCTTCATATATTTATAGTAGGAATGCTTTGTTCTCTTTAGAGGTGTAATTTGACAGTAAAACTTTGAGTTTTTCTGTCAGAGAAGCAGCTCCTGCCCTGAATAACCAGTCCTGAGCCCCATGCTGCCGTTCTTGAGTCCCTCATTTGGGTTGCTTGAAGACTTGAATCCTGTAAAACCAAATAACCAAAAGGTCTTCCAATTTTTTTAGACGTGAATGTTGTCAGAGATCTCATCTCAGGCTCCTCAGTACCACCACAAGAGAGCGGTGCCTGTGGCAGGGGAAGGCTCAGGAGAGAGGCAGGAGGTTTTCTTAAGTGATTTAGCTGAGAGAGAAAAATACCTTCCTGCAAACATCTCTCTGTAGCCAGCAGCCATAAACACAGCTTTCCTCTTCCACCCAGAAGAATTTTGACTTATCCAGGGCCTTGCATGCCCATCAGTGTCCAAGGTTTCCCTTTGGCAGCACATTTCCTTTCAGTTGCTTAAACCTTTCCAGGGACATTGCTAGGGGCGTGATTCCAAGTGCTTTATCCTGCAAGAGGAGATTCCTGCAGCTCTCTGTTTAGAAGGCTATTTAATGTTAGCTCTCTATTCATTTGGAAATAATGGTGTTGGGGGGAAAAAAATTAATTAAAATGGCTTCAGAAAGTAGTTAATTATAAAGCCTACCGTGGCCTGAAGTATAAAATACATTGCAGACTGAGAAATCATGTAGGGGTGCATTACTAAAATAATTAATTTAAAATTTTACATATATCACCCACACAGCAAATGCTATGGCTGCTGCTAAAATGAGTCCAGTGCCCTTCAAAAACTGTGAGCATCTCTTGTATCTCCCACTCACTCCCTTTTAGAGATACTATGGGCATGCACTTTGTGTTAAGAACATCAATTTTGGAGAAAGGCTTTGGGTAAGAAATGAAATCTTCACTGTGTTTATTTTAGCATCATCACTTGTGTTTTCTGGGGCCAGGTTGAACTCACTGAGTGCCCAGTCTAGCAGAGGCTGAGGTGCACAGACCCAGCTTCTGCCTGTGCTGTGCCTTCTTCATGTGGTGCAGCTCCTGCATCAGTCTGGATTGGTTAGTCTCAGTTCTTAGGCTAGTCTTAGACCATTTGCAACCCCAGCAGCTCTCTCAGAGGGCTGCACAGTGTGCTGGCCTTACACCAGCATGAGCTCCCATCAAGGCAATCCTTCAAGTTCATCACTCTTGCACTAATTTTGGGGGGTTTTCTATGGTGGTGCTGCTGTGCTTGCCTATTAGGCAGAACAAATAAACATTGCAAAGCCTCACTGTTGAATGCAGGAAAATAGCTGGTGGGCTCTGGTGTTTGAGAGTGAGGGGTAGTTTGGTTTGGGGTTTGGGGTTTGTTTTTTTTTTTTTAATTTACTTTTGAAGAAACAGGTGTGTGTCCTGTGCAGGTTCTGTGGTCACATCCAAGCCATACCCGCTCTCAGGAGCCATCAATATGCAGCAATTCCTGCCTCTTGTCAGTCTCATTTCTAGTTGGTGCAGGTTCTTGACACCCAGTGCTTTATCAAACATAGGCTGCTTGGCACCTATTACCACTGATCTCAGCATTGCTAATAAACAGCAACATCAAGGCCATATTTTCTGGTTCCTGTCAGACCACTGCTTTCCTGGGTGAAATAAAAGTCCCATTAACATGCTCCTCCTCATCGGCTCTGACAGTTTGATTAATTAGGCCCCCTCTTTAGATGACCTCTGCACTGACACGACAAGGAGGTGAATATAAAATGAATAGTTTGCCCACATAATGGCCTACTGCAAGTTTCAGATTTTTATCAGATCAGACTGAAGTCCAGGGCCCATATTAAAACCTCCAGTGTACAGCAATATATGGCTGTGGGTTATGAACCACAGGCTTTACAGCAGGCTTAAAGAATTAAAACCAAACCAATCCTAGCCATCCTGATATATTGACTTCTCCTCTAAGAATTAATCTTTCCCTTACTCTCTTGGCCATACAATACAAATCTAATTCATTTACATTATCAAATAAAATGACCTTTTGTTTTCAAAGGATTTTTTATTGCCAGAAAATACAGTATGTTAACTCTGTGGTTATTCAGCCTCCCATAAAATACTAATGTAAAGCCATTATTCTAGTGCCACTCTATTTAAATGTCAGCCTGCCTTTCTATTATAAACCACCAGTTCATAGGCTGGTAACTCATCAGTAAAAAATTTACTTCAGGTGAGAACTTGTAGTACGAGCTCACAACTTTTCTTTGCATATTTTTTGAAAATATGAGTTGTATATGATTCTAAGGGATTAATATGTAACTGTGAAACTACAGCATGGCTGGAGCACCTCTCCTGTGCAGACAGTGTGAGAGAGTTGGGGTTGTTCAGCTTGGAGAAGAGAAGGCTCCTGGGTGACCTTCTAGCTGCTTTGCAATGCCTAAAGGGCTGCAATGGAGTTGGAGAGGGATTTTTTGCAAGTGCATGTAGTGATAGGACAAGGGGGAATGGCTTCAAAATTGACAGAGGGCAGGTTTAGATTAGATACAAGGAAGTTCTTCACTGTGAGGGTCAGGAGACACTGGCACAGGTTGCCCAGAGAAGCTGTGAATGTCCCTCCCTGGGAGTGTTCCAGGCCAGGCTGGGTGGGGCTTGGAGCATCCTGGTCTTGTGGAAGGTGTCCCTGCCCAGGGCAGGGGGTTGGAACTGGATGGGTTTTAAGGTCCCTCCCAACCCAAAGCATTCTGTGGTTCTGTGTTTTGTAGCATCAGGAACGCTGCTTGTTGCCCCCTGGGTGGTGCCTCTGGCTGAGCTGCTGCTCTGGGGTTTCAGGAGAAGCACTTTTGTCAGTGGGCTGTGGGGAGGCTTTGGAACTCTGTTGCAGCCCACCCAGAGGCAACTCAGGCTTTGCATAAAACCTGGAGGTTTGATTGGTGGTCTCTGAGAAAGACGCCTTCCCTACCTCTTTTTCCACTGCTGTTTGCTTCCACTTAATTGTGTTCCATTAACACTCTCCTGAGAGGAATTAGATGTTGCATGTGGCCTGGGAGAGATGTGGGGGTCAAATCCTCTCTCCCTTGAGGTGGGAACTGTAAAGAGCATGAATAGCATTTTGTTGGTCAGGTGATGTGACTGACAGAGATGTAAAAATTCTGCTACACTGGTTTCTAATTATGCTATTGTTAAAAATACTGTTCTATGACTATTAATTTTTTTTCACCTGAAGACTCAAATTACCTCTCATTCAGTCTGTGGTAATCAGCATCTCCCACAAACCTCCTTGGAAGGACAGCATGAAGGTGGGAGAGCCTAAATTTCAGTGTTGTGTAAATGACCCACATGTAATCCGAGTTCCTTGTTTAATAACTTTGAAGGCAACAAAAGCGAGTGACCCATTGCTTAAACAGATCCTTTCCAATTAAAATAATGCTCTGTTTACCTCTGTGATACCAAATGCTCTCTCATCTTTTCAGTAACTTCTGTGCTTTTTTCATGACCCTCATGTTTTTCCCTCAGTCTCTTCTGTCATTTTTTCCCTTTGTGTTCATCTGTTGATCAAGTAACTGCATTACTTTAATTGATTTGCTAAATTGGCTCATACATAAGACAGCTCCTCCAGGTAATAACCTGAAAACGTTCACTTACATTAGTGGGGCCACACGTGAGTGCTGCAGCAGTTGAGTTCTTGATTTGGGAGTGCACTGAACCATTTCTGCAAGTTGTCAGATTCCTTGTTATAAGCAGAGCAACAGGAGACAAATATATATTTTTATATATATATATATACACACACGTGCACTTGTTGTATGTGTATAATATCAGATACAGGATTTTTTCTGTGTGAACTTTGCTTGCCTACAACTCTCCTGAGGCTCCCTGAGCTGAGAAGTAGGTGTGAGATGCATTTTGATATCCATAGATGACTTTAAAAGAAAGGTTTCTTAGTTAGCAGAACTTGGCAAATAAAGTATCAGTGGTTTTTCATGAAGACTGGACAGGAGGTGCTAACTTTTGCTTCCTACAGACTCCAAAGTAAGGTCATAGTTTTCAGTAAAGGTGAAATTTTGAGTATGCCAGATATTAAATTTCTGCACAAAAAGAAACGGTTGTAATGAATAAAGAAAATGAACAAAATCTGCATGGCTTTTAAATAAATGACATTTCCTAAAACTTATAATTAAATATTAAACCAGTATTGCGGCTTAAGGTCCAGCCATGATATTTTATGCTGTACCTAAATGCCACCTAAGCATGTGTTGTGACACTGGAAACTCTCAGTTTTCATGTGGTTAGTGAGGGTAGAGCAACTTCACATCCAGCCTCAAGAACAAGCTGGAACGGAAGGTAGCACAGACTTCAAACAAACAAGAAATGCTGGGAGTATCCTGTGACCTAATTATGACTAACTGTTTCCATTCTTTTCTGTAAATATTCAGAAGATTATGTTACAAGTTCCTGCAATTAAATATTGTGTGCTATGTGTGCCTGGAAGGCTTAATACTTGTGAGCCTTGTTTGGTTTTCCTACCAGGCATTCCAGAAAGTTTCAGTTTCTTCTTGAGGAATGCTAGGCAGCATTTTCAGCAAAACATAAATAAAAATAGGGATGGTATTTATAGATAAACAGCACCATCTGACAGTAAGCAATAGCAGTGTCTGATTTTAAGTCATCAGATTAAATAAGAATAGTTGACTTATTAGTAAAGACTAATAGTGAAAATCATGGAGGGCAGCATTCTGTGTCTACCATCAGATTCCCTTTAACCAAGTGACTTTGGCACATTTATTCTTGGTGTAGCCAACCTAGTTCTACATAGTACCTCTATAAACAGTGCTCTATCTAGACTGTTCTGAGCCTGAATTATTTATTACTTGTAAAGCACTTGAAAGAGCTTTTGAAAGCCTTCAAGTTCCTGTGATTGTGATGTAGGTTTGCGCTTTGTGTGGTTTATTTTTGGTTGGGGTTTTTTCACTCCTTAGAAACAACAAACTGGTTTGTTACTTTTGGAAATTAGATCAGGAAAAGCATGGGCAAGTAATATATCCACAACATACAGGCACTAAGACCAGAACCTTTCCTTCTTGCTGCTATGTGCTAGAGCATGGACGTGTGTTATATGGAAAGTTCTAAAAGCAAAGCAAGAACAAGAGCAAAATTTGGCTTTAATTCAAGTCCACTCTTCGAGAGACTTAAAAACTCAAAGTCTTTTTTAGATGTGTGCTAACCACAGCTTTACTATGAGAGCTAAGAGTAGTGGTGATGGATTGCACTCTTAAGGTGGTTCTAAACAGAGGTGATACCTGGTAGGTATTCCTGAGGCACAAAACAGCAAGTCTCTTATTTTCACAGGATTACCTTCAGAGAACAGCAAAATGAGAAAAGTGACTTCCTTTCAGGTAGCCCAGCTGCTGCTTTTTGTTCCATCCTCTGCAGCTGGGGTTTGTGCCATGGCTTACAGAAGCAGTGACATCTCCGAGTGTCCTCCCTGATTCGTTAGTCAGGGTTCACATGGGTAGGGCCTGCAGGAGCTGGGGCTGGGACATGGACCAGTGGTAATGAAGTTCAGCAAGGGCAAGTGCTGGATTCTGCACCTGGGATGGGGCAATCCTGGATGTATGGACAGACTGGGGAATGAGATGCTGGAAAGCAGTGCCATGAAAAGGGCACTGGTAGATGGGGAACTGAATGTGAGTCAGCAGTGCCCTGGCAGCCAGGAGGGCCAGCCGTGTCCTGGGGGGGCATCAGGCACACCATCCCCAGCCGGGCAAGGGAGAGGATTGTCCCGCTCTGCCCTGCACTGGGGTAGCTTCACCTGGAATGTTTTGGGCAGGTTTGGTGTCTGCAGTACAAGAAAGAGACTCAGCTCTTGGAGAGTGTCCAAAGGAGGGCAGTGAAGATGGGAAAGGGCCCTGAGGGGAAGCGTGTGAGGAGCAGCTGAGGGCACTTGGTGTGTTCAGCTGGAGGAGACTGAGGGGAGACTTCACTGCAGTTACAACTTCCTTGTGAGGGGAAGAGGGGAGGGGCAGGCACTGATCTCTGCTCTGTGGTGCCCAGTGACAGGACCCAAAGCAATGATCTGAAGCTGTGTCAGGGGAGGTTGAGGTTGGGTATTAGAAAAAGGTTCTTCCCCCAGAGGGTGGTTGGGCACTGAACAGGCTCCCCCGGGCAGTGGGCACAGCACCACTGACAGAGTTCAGGAAGCATTTGAACAATACTCTCAGGCACATGTGTGACTCTTGGGGTATCCTGTGCAGGGCCAGGAGCTGGACTTTGGTGATCCTTGTGGATCCATTCCAACTCAGAATATCCTGTGATTCTGTGACTGAGCACAGGTGCGTGGGGGGCTGTGGCCCCTCTGAGCAGCAATGAAGTGGTACATCGGTGCAGCGACTTTCAGGGAGTCCCCAGCCACATGTCATCATCTAGAAGAAGACACACCTTTCCTCTTGGTGCCATTAAATGTTAATACAGTACAAGGCTGCAGAAGTAAACCTACCTAAAGGTGTTGAAACGCTACATAAAAATATGTATCTGGAATTCCTCTGCTTTGTGGCATTAGTTCATGAACAAGCAATTATGTTCACTGACACCACCATAACCTTTTGGAGGAACTACAGAGACTCCAGCAATGCTAAAGAATTCTGTTTTAAGGAGCATTCCAAATTAAATAGCTAGAGGCTGTTTCTTAGAAGCAAGAACCAAATTCACTAATAGGACAGGCAGGCATAACTACTTTAAAGAATTTTGTTTGTTATACTAACTTATATCTGGCAACACTTGTTTCATAATTCACTGAAATGTAGCTTGGTCATTTAAAAGGCAGACACCTTTCTGTTAATATTTTCCAAATGCTGCTTTTATAAATATATAAAATATCCAACAGAAGCTACTGGATGTAGTTACACCTGTACAAATTTTACTTTTTTAGGTGTCAAATGCACAGACTACCCCGGTGGATTGAAAATATGCACCATGAAGTGTGTGTTGAGGGAGAGGTCTTTTTTTTTTTTTTTTTTTGGCACAGCTTTAATTTATGTTGTCGTCACAGAAGCAGGACTGTTGGCAAATGCCTCTTCCGGACTGACCTGAGGTAGAAGCTTTGTCAGTTTACGTTTCCTGCACGGATAATAAGAGGAATGTAGAAAATATAATTTAAGATGCAATACAGCTAGCATATTATGATCACATTTACCATAAGAAATCAAGAATCCCAGCATCATTCTTTAACACAGGTGTTGAGCAAAACTGAATCAAAGTTTCAGAGGGCTGGTTTTTTTCCCTTTTGTTTTCTCCTTCCCCCCGGCATGTCCCTCAGAACAGACATTGGATTTATGTTGTGCTGGGCTTCAGGACCAGAGAGCTCCTTCCTTTAGATAGATACTGTAGGATTCTCTGTGTTTCTATGAAGAATTCTAATGAATTTGAGGCATTCAAGCTCTTTTCAGTACTGCAGCATCCTTTGACACTTCAAAGGTGCTTGTGCATGTACTCTGCACATTCCCATGCAGTCTGGGAATGAATGGCAGACTGTGCCCACTCTGGAATGAAGAGCAGTTCTGCACATCAGTCTGGGCTGGTACTCCACAGGTCTGAGCTGCTGCCACAGTGCTTCCACTGCCATGTGGGGAAACACAATGTGCTTAATGTATGGATCCATTTGAGGCTGGTCCTGGCTTAGACCACATCTATCCTTCAAGCCATCCTCAACTATATGCAGCACAGAAATATATAAGGTCTAATACTTGCTTCTCTTAGTTAGTAGGCCTTTGTAATTCTATTCTTTTTAAAAGTAGAATGAAATTAGCCCTTGAGTCAAGTTTGAATTATTTTCATATTTTGGGGATATTAAAATATCTCCCAGATCTCATTAAGTAAAGCCCTAAATAAAATAATTGCAATACAATTAGGGATTGGAAAGCCTCAGAAGGTTTGGAGGAAATTTCCTCTTTGATGAGAAATTCAGATACTTAAGCAGAGGTTGTCTGGATCACAAACTTGAGAAATTCATCTGCTCCCTTCTCCTTTCCAGTACCCACTGGTTTCCTGGTGGTGTTCACTCCTGCTGTCCTCAGTGTCCTGTGATCCTCTGTGGCATTACTGACACTTAAACCTCCTGCCTTGTCTGCTCCTTTGCTCTCAGGTTTCTTGAACCCTGGTGTTTCTTTACTCAAATTCTTTCAATTTTATGTTTGTTAAAACATGTTTTCTCCACAGCTGAGTTTTTTTAAATCGTGTCTGTGCTGCTCTGGTATTGGTAGCACAAAACATGTGAACTGAATGGACACTCCCTTGCCAAAAAGGATCAGTAGCCATTCAGGACACAGGGTAGAAGATGCCAGTGGGTGGTGTGGTGGGTTGGCATCAGAGAAGTGAAATACCTGAAAGGTATCCCCGGAGGTAGAAGGCTTTAGATTTGGGGCCCAGAGCTCAGTTACCTGTCAGGAACAGCTGGGGCAGCCTGGAGGCAGCAAGGGCAGAGATATGTGGAGATTAGGGGAGGGAAGAACTGCAAGGTACAGGGGGGAATTCTCTTCATGTAACATTTTCCAGCTATATGGGTGGCTACAGCTGCACTTACTCTTGTATGGTTTGTGTTTTATGCAATAATCTGGTCCAGAGCAGCACATCCATGGAACGTGCTGGATGGCAGCAGTAAAGGTCCTGGGTTTTCCTTTCATAGCTCTCACAGATTCAGCCATGGATCTCTATCTTACAGGAGTTTAAGCCGAAACTTCAGGGACCAGTTTCTGAAATCTGAGGTAGAAATTGAGAACAGCCTGGTGCAAGGAGTGTGCCATGTCATGCTGGCTGGTGGTGATGAGGTGATTGCTGCTGCTCCTCACTGTGGAGTACTGCTTCCTAGAGGAGGGGCACTGTGTGGGCTCTTACCCTCCAAACACAGTGGGGTTGTGCTTCTCAAATGCTTCTGTCATTTAGATAATCAGCATTTAGGGGTTGTAGCCTGTGAGAGAGAGGATAAACTGCAAAACAAAGCAAAACACAAATTAGCAGCAGCTGTTGAGGCTTCAGGTTTTTCTAACATGGTAAAATTAGCAGGACCGTGTTTTACAGACTTCCTGACTTGAGTGCAGGTCAGTAATAAGGAGATACATACAGTAACACGACTAACATAATTGCAGTACTGATAAGCCACTTTTGAGGGAGCTTCAGCTGCTTAAAGATGCAGGGTAAGCAAAATCCCGAGGAACCAGACCCCGTGATGCTTCTTGCAGTTGTGTGTTATTGTCTTCACTTTTTAAGTGTGAAGTGTGATGCTGAGGCACAGCAGGTAAGTGCTCGCGGGACTGACACACAGCTTGAGCCCCCAGGCTGGCCTCTCACTGATACCACAGCATTACATATAATGAGACATTTAGGAAATGATTTAGCTGTTACCATTTCCCGGTGGTTGTTACATTGTGAAAAAAGCATTTGAATATTCACTATGAAAGAGCTGAACCAAAAAAGTACTATTGTGGCACTGAAGGCAGTTTTGAGGGCCTTTACAGAAGCTCTTGTAAACTGTGCTTCCTCAATCCATTGTGCACTTGCCCTGCTCAGTCTTTTGTCTCCATGATTACACACTCTCTCCTCCTTCCCCTTCTCCCTGGCAGTCCCTGTTTGTGTATTCCCAGTAGGCACACTCTGTCCATTGACTGAGCGGCCCCCGGCACGTGTGGGCTCCCGGCCCTGGCAAACACTTGTGCGGCGGAGGGAGGGGATTGAAAGGCTTTTCTTCTCTCTGCACAAAGGTCACAGTTTCCCCCCATGTGCAGTTTGGTGTCTGCGACTCCACTGCACGGCCTCAGCTTTCGCCCAGCGCCCGAGCAGCTGCTTTGGGGAGGTGTCCGTAGAGCAGTCCTGCAACAAAGCAAGTCTGGGAGTGCATGGCCATGTCCTGTCCCACCACTTCTGTTCTGCTGGTGGAACTGCCTCTCTCCCTCCTAAGCCAGGTCTGTGTGTTCAGTTTGAATGCTGACAAAAATAAAGAGCATTTCTTTATTGTTACTGGTTGTGGGGAAGCACTTCCTGCTGTGATGTCTTTTAGACACTCCCTTGGTGTTATTCTGTGGAAGGAGACAGAATGAGATTTCTGCCTCATGTGCACTTTCCTCATTGGATTAAGGATAAAATTGAAGCTTTCCTGAAAGACTGGGTAGCCTTAAAAATGAGTGACTACATAGGATTAAAGAACCTTGAGTGAAGTTATTTTTTTCTAATCCTGTTTAGAAGTAACTATTGAAATAAAAGGATTTACTGATGAAGTTAAGAGGAGAATCTGAATCTAGAAGGTCTCATTGTACATTTACCTTTTGAGTTGTTGAACTCTGAGGATCAGGTAAATAAATTCAAGAGCCAGAGAACAGATGAAAGTATATTGTAGGAGATACCACCCTTTAAAACTTGCTGAATTTGCAGGAGTTGAAATTTCTGTCTCACCTGGATGAACTTCGCCATGACCTTGTGTCTCCTGTTTCCTCCTGTCATAGTGTTGCTTCTGAGGTGTACACACCAAGGAGCAGTTGTGATTCTGTGTCATGAAATAATGCTCCATCACTGTGCTTTTGTTGTGGGTTGATTTTGGTTCAATTTTGGGTTTTGATAAAACCATACAGGATTTACTTGGGAGAAGAGATGCAATCACCTGCTGAAGAGGCAGCTCTCTGTTGTTAAAAGCAGATGGAATTGTGTGTCTCATCAAGGGTTTCTCCCAACGCATCTGTAAAAGGAGGAGGGTGAGTCTTGTGAAGCTCAAGATTCCATCCTACCTGGCATTATGTCAAGTAGTGTCTGCATCTCTTGCAGCACAAGGTGCGAAGATAATTTGCAGCCTCCTGCATAGGCAGTCTTTTAATTGCAGAAAATGTAGCTTCCAAAATGCCAGGTGGAGGGGGATCTGTGGGGATTCTTGCACAGAAATGAAGAACTGAGGAGAGAAAGGATGGGCCAGGTGCCTGCCTTTCATGAGGATACTCCCTGTGTCACATCTGGTGCCAGCATAGCTGCCATCCCTACACGATAAGGAAGCTTTGCAGCCAGGCGAGGGCTGAGCTGTCAGGTGAGCCACGGCTCAGGAATTATCCTGCTGGTTTGATGGCATGTGAGGGATGCTGTGCAGTGTGGCTGGTTCTGCCGAGCAGAAGCTCCATTAGGTCCCCCTGCACACCCCTGACACCCGGCCATGGGGATGAGGGAGTGTTCTGGTCCATCAAACAGAAAATGACAAAATCAGCTGTAATCTCCCATTACCAGTCCCTGTGGGTTTTCCATCTATGCCTCCCTTGTGTCATTACTCAGCTCCTGATACCCTTCTGCTCTGGCCAGCTATACTTAAAAAGGAAGTATATGATGAACAGTTTTAGGAGTTAACTGAAATCTTTTACTTACAGCTCCACAGGAAAGAAAAATAGGTCAGATCTGAAACAGTGCTACTAATGACCAAGTAGCCTTCACTAATTATTTGCACCTGATTGCACCTTACCACAGGTGTGTCTGTGTGCTTTTACCTTTCCCATTCTCTTTCCCATCCCATGGGCAGGGGGAGTGAGTGAGAGGCTGTGTGGTGCTTGGTTGTGGGCTGGGGTTAAACCGTGACAGTGCAGCCATAGTCCAGGATAGGCATTTCTTCCTAGATAGGAGGTAGTTTCTCCCAGTGAGTAATCAGCTTGAAAATATATTGCAGAAGGCACCTAACTACATGCACTTTTTTTTCTTCTAAATGATTTAGAAGTTGAGAGTGACTCTATTTAATTCTTAAGTTAAAGCAGTAATATGAATAAAATATCCCTCTCCAACACCCCTTGATAGGATGTTGCCTACCTACGGTGCAGGGTTTATGTTTCCTGCACACATTTAAAGTTTGCTGGGGGTGAGCAGCCGCTCGCTGTGCACGCCTGGCACCGTGACACGGGATGTGCCGTGGGATTCACAGCACATCAACTCCATTTCGTCTGCACTGCAACACGGCCGAGTGCAAACATCGGGTGACCTTCCTTGTGATCTCATCTAAATCTGAGCCTGTGCTATAAAGCTGCTTTTCTTCTTGGTGCTGTTCTGAACACATCCTCTTGTCTTTCTAGCAGGGTCTGAATCCCCTGGAAAGGCAGGGACCCTCAGCCTGCCTGGTCTGTGCGGTGCTGTCATTATAGGCAGTGTCTTGTGTTTTAAATGCCTGAAGCCTAAATCTGTAATCCAGGTGTTCTCCCAGTCGTGCCTGCTCTTCTCCTTGATTTATTCATTTTGTAGGAAAATCTTTAGGATATTAAATAAGTACTTGACCATCTTTTTTGTGCACATGCTGCATAATGAGGAGGGTTTCTTGAAAGTTTTCTTGCAAGTGGATTCCCATGTGGGGCCTGTTAGTCATAGCTAATTACAGAGGTTGGTGAATGAGGAATATATTTGAGCTCAGGTTCCCCTCCTCCTTCAACAGTGCTTCAGAAGAAAATAAAATAAAAAAACCTGCAGACAAATCCAGCTTTTTCTGTGGTTGGAGTCTCCAAAAAGCTCCAGAGAAATCGCAGATGTGGTTTCATGTTTCAGGTTTAACTATGGTGTAATAACTACAGTCTTATCTTCAGGAGAAATGCAAGTGGGGAAAGACTCATTAATAGACAGCGAAAAGTTCAACCAGTGCTCTGTGTTTGTCTTTTTTAAGCAGCTGAATGTTTAGCCAAACAATATTTTAACTTCTAACAGCAGCCTGGAAGGTCACAAGAATCTTGATAAGTGAAAAAGCTAAGACACACCTTCAGCTTTAACTCAGGTCCGTACAGATGTCCTGTGAGGTTCACTGACCTAACTTTGCAACACAGGAACGTTCTTAGGCGTTTCAGTGGGTGCAAAGTGAGGCAGCTGTGAGGGGTGAAGTTTCGTGGCTGTGCACACGAGGAACCCACAGCTCACATCAAATGTTTGACTCACATCTAATTTCCCTATCTTTTGTTAGTGTTCATTCAGGAAGTCTGCTGGCTTGAATGAGTTCCTGTGTGTGTGTAGGATAAGTATTAGTTCAGTAGGACTGCATGGGATATGTCTATTATTTGTCACTGGGGCACCAGTGACCTTCCTGCCCCTATATTAGCAGCGCCTGCTGGTTTTCCATCCTGCCGCTTGTCAGGAATGCAGATCGTCCATAACTGGGGCTAATCTTCAGTGCTCAAGTTATTGTCTTAGGAAAACAAAATACTTTATTACAAAAAATAAAAATTAGGGATGTAATCCCAGCAGAACATTCTCGCTTTGATGCATATTGGAGTCTGGAAAAATGAATAATTTAGAGGGCAGGTTGCATAATGAAATTACATAGGGCTCTAACAGTGGCTCTTTTTAACAAGTACAGTTTGCTTTAAGGTTGGTTTGTGGTTGGGTTTTGGTGCCAATTTTTGTTTTCTGTTTTCAGAACTGCAGTACTGCAGAAGACTTCAGGAGTAGCTTGAACTCTTAAGAGAGATGCCCCCAAATGACTTGGCCTAGGACAAGAGTATCCTACCTAGAAAATTAAGTCCAAATCTGTTGCCAGAGCTCTAGGAAAGCCTAAGAAACACATAGATGAAACACTTAAAATTAATAAAACACCGGTGTACCTGTCTGATAAGGAAAGGCTTTACTATGATATACCTGCATCAAAATTATTCATTTTGGCTGTTATACTTTGAAAAAGTGCTCCTAGAAGGTCTGCTTATCATTGCTACATGCTCAGATTGACGGATAAACCAGCGTCTCAGAACTGTGCTATGGTAGAGAAGACTGAGGATATCAGTTTTCCATAAGAAATAGTAAATGAATTTTAAATTAGAAGATCTCTTTACAAAGTCATTGTGAGGCTGAACATTGTGTGATGGAGATTTCTAGAGGGCTCAGAAGTTCAAAACCAAGTTAGGTGACAGTGTTCTGGTATTCAGAGTGCTAAGAGGAGCGAGTTTGAGTTTCATGGAATACCGTAGCACAGATGGTGCTTTTATCTGCCACTTCGTGCATCCTGTTGAACTGTTACTTGCTGCTGCCCTGTGCTGTGAGAAATTGAGTTTTGCCTCCAAAAAGCTTTGGAAATTTTTTCCTCGTTTCAGTGGTTAGTGTAGAGAAGGAGTTATGTTCGAACATCCCCGAACTTTGGGAAAAACCTTTAGATTAGACTGTGTTATTTTCAGGTTTTTCCCTTTCTCTTTCGTGAGTAAATGGCCCCAGGGCTGAATACTCTTGAAGTACAAAAATAGCATCAGATATTAATCTAAATTCAAACATATACATTAATGTATGTGTGTATTTGAATCAGTGTGGTTTAGAGGCATCCCTTTCAAAAAGGCTGTCTGCAAGTAATCTCTGAAGCACAGAAATTGTTTTAATTCAGAATAAATTGGAGAAGGGAAGAGATTTTTATTTTACACTGATGCAGTTTGTCTTATTTTCCCCCAAAGGACACCGTGGTTTAATGGATGGGGCTTTAATCTACCCAGAGGTCAGTCTTTGCTAGACAAGTGGAACCTTATTCCTGAGGGAATTGATATACTAATGACACATGGACCTCCCCTTGGTAAGTGAAACAAAAGCTCTGTGTGATTTTTTGCATGAGAATTTTACTTTCAAAATAATCAAAGTTAATAATACTATAAGCTATACTGTAATTGCACCCAAACTCAAAACTGTGGATTAAAAACCTTTTTGGAAGAAGTGGAATATTATGATTAGGATTAGTTGATATGTTGAGTTTCCATTAAAAACTTAAATTTTTGGTTAAATTGAAGCTAGGGAAGATGAAATACCTGACTCAATAACCATTATAGTTTGAAATTTTATTTAAGAACAGTATTCATCTGGCAAACAGTTTCCAGTCCCATATGATTTTTTAGAGTTTGACCAAAACTTTTAAAACCTTTTCCCACCAAGGTTTGAGAGTAAGCAGTCAAGAGTTCAGCAGTATGTAGTCACATGTTCTCCTTGATAGTCCTTCTAAACTTAGAATATGTAACAGCAGTTTTAAAAGTTTTAATTCGCTTATGAAAGATCTGTGAAGGAATAAAATGATGTTCTTAGGTAATTGTTCCTTACTTGAACTAATGACAGGTGAGCATCAAGTCTATGAATGCATAATTTGTTTTTGCATTAGGTAGCTGAAAGTTTCTCATTTAGTTGAATTTTGCTCAACTTGTCAATGTGAGCAATTCACTGATCTCCATTTTAACCCTTAAGATCTCAACTAAGTTTTGATGTTCTCAAAAAGACACCAGGACACTTATTTAGCAGAGTCAGGAGTGCTCAATTTTGGCATAACTGAAGTCATTAAAGCCCACACTAAAACCACTTGAAAAGTCCCACTATTTTTCCTCTGCCCTGTACCCCACAAGATAGTGCTACATATTATTTACTGCTTTTGCATAAGACACATGTGGCAAACAGCCTAGGACTGTATTTTAAGTATTTCAGTGGGATTTACAACTGAGCATCTGTCTTTTATAAATATGACTTCGGATAAGGAAGTGTGGCAGTCTCTTCATTACCCTTGCTGTGAGCAGACTGTCATTTTGTCAGGGGCTTAGTAAGCTCTGGCAATCCAAGGGGTCGGATCATCACACAAATCACACGAAGTCACTGACTTTTGAGATGGTTGTGAATAGTGTAAAAATTTCTGAGAATTGCATGGTGCCATTAGAAAGCAGCACTTTAAGTTCTTCCAGGCTGGCCCAGTGCTCTCACTGAGCTTCTTGGTGACAGTGGAGTCAGGAATTAATGCATGCTTATGTTTTGTACCACAATTAAGTTAAGAGTCAGCAATCTAAGCAGAGCTATGGAAAAAATAAAGTCCGGAAAGTTTTTTGACCAATGTACTTCCTGCTCTTTTTATATTCTGGTTATTTTTCTTAATACTACTTAGAGAACATTGTAAGGTGATGTGCAAATTCTCTTTAACCTCACTGGAGCTCCCAGAGTGCTGCTGTGCCAGAGCAGGGGGGCAGCATCCACTGGCAGTGGAGCCACCGGATATTGCAAACCAGCGCCTTGAACAGCACGCTCTTAATCAGTTTATTTTCCCAAAGAAGCAAAAAAACCCCTGCAAGCATTTTTATAACGTTTCATGGGTGCTGTTTTAAATGGGTTGCTAATCCATCTGCTCTGAATTGGGTTCATACAGAAATCCTGTGATGCTGCAGATGCTAATGAGTGCTTTAATTGAATAAGCGTACTTAAATTTTGTGTTTGATGGAGATAATGAAGTTCAATTTCAAAAGGTTGGCACTGTATCTTAACTACAGACACAGCCTAGGTGTTAGTACTGTGCCTAAAATGAGCAGGTCTAGGTCTCAGCTTGTATGAGAATATTGACAAAATGCTTTTAAAATAAATATTTACTTGTTTATTTATTTACTTATTCATATCAAGTAAATATTAAGGGAGGTAGAGCTGTAATCGGACTCTCTGTGCTCTACAATTCAGCCAAGTTCATGTCACAGTGTGTTTCTACTACCTGGGATAAGCCTGGCACTATGATTGCACTAAAGTCAGGAGAATGGTGCTACAGTCAGACGTGGCTCCCAGTTTCCCTTGTACTCCTCCTGGTTCATCCTGCCCTGCTGGTGTTTGCAGTGCTAGTCCCGGCAGCAACCTCCCTAAGGGCTGAGGGCAAGGTTTGGACATTATTCTGTATTACCTGTAGCACTGAGTGGCAGCACAGCCAGTTAGCACTGGCTTCTTGGAAGCTGTTTTGTTGCATTGCTTGAGGCTGGTGGTGTGGGCTCAGGAGTAACCTGATGCTTGCAGACCATGGTCCTCTGGAAGCTGTGGGACACTGTTTTACCTTTGGGGTGGTAGCTGTATCGAGGTGTAGATCAGCTGCTCTTCCTGAGCTGCTCCATCCCTGGAGTAACCACACAGCTGGGGTGGGAAGCTGACTGCTCTGAGAGCCGGGGCAAAGGGAAGAAAAATCTGCAGCAGTGCCAGGAATAAATGTCCCAGGGTTTCAAGGTGGAAGATGAGTTTAAACCTATGGTTTAAAAAAGCAAATCACATCCAGAAAAATATTAATGCAGATGGAGGGAGGAAATCTTAAGGAAGACAAAGTGACAGTGAAGCATTTCTTAAAAGCCATTGCGTGCTTTAATGGAGAGGTTATGACTAGAGGTAATGTAATAAACCTTCTGTGAATTATGGCTTCCTGAAAGACTACGTGAAACCTTACCTGAATAGGGAAAATTAATAGTATTGATTGCATTTTGCCTTCAGGTTTTCGAGACTGGGTTCCAAAGGAGCTGCAGAGAGTGGGTTGTGTGGAGCTGCTGAACACAGTGCAGAGGCGAGTAAGGCCCAAACTCCATGTCTTTGGTGGGATTCATGAAGGTAAGGAGCAGTGCTACTCCCCACTTGGAGCCCAGGCAGGTTTCAGGAGGCACACTGTGATGGTGTATTGCAATGGAGTGATAATGGCACACTGGACTGATGTAGGGAGGGAGTTGAGGGAACAGGTTACACGCACAGCACTTCGTAAATTTATGCCAGAATTAAAACAGACTGTTTCAGGAATGTGTGCTACATTTAGCCACCTACATCTTTCACTGTGCAAAGGTTGTTCTATACAGGTTCTTTGAAAGCAATTCAAATTTTGACAAACTTGGTTAGAGAAACAGATGAGATTCCCCACACTTGTGAGCCAAAATGAAAATTATCCCCATTACTCTAAATAAAGGAGCTAAGAAAGGTGCTAGAGAAAAAAGAAAATCGAAGACAACTTAGTGTCTCAGCTCACCTCCCTCAGTGTATAAGGAGAAGCAGAAAGGAGGGCATCTTGAGTCAGGCATCAGGAGGCATTGCCAGAACTCACTGTGCATAAAAGCACCCTGTAATACAGCCTGTAACTGTGCGTGTTACCCTCCAGGAGTCTCATGTTTTAGAGGAGATATTTCCCCGCTGTCAGTGCCAGGACAGGCAGAGTGTGAAGCTTCAGAAACAATGAGTTCATTTTGTGGCAGTGGAAGAGACTGAGAGATTAAAGACATTCTAGAGATACTTAAATATTTAATACAGTTTTGTAGCTTTCATGTGGCTGAGACGAACACTAGGAGTTCTGCCTGAGAGAGAGTGTAAGACTTCCTGACCTTAAAACTCAAAATTACACATTAAATGCTTTATATTCTCCCCCTGGAGGTTTCTTCATTGTCTATACCTAGGTTCTCCATAGGCTTAAAAATTTGGAGGACTTCATAAAAGAAAAATGAAAAAAGGACAGCTTTCTCAGCTAGTGCTGTTGGTTTTTCTGAAGCCCTTGGGGCTTCATACGATGAATTTCATGCCTGGCATCTGTAAATAAAAGAGTTTATGCTGAGACTCCTGACATGACCTTAAGTATAGAGGCATAAATAAGAGTCTTTTAATGCACCCAGGAATAGATTGGATATTCTGTATAAATATTACCCTTGCATATTAAGTGAATATAGCAAGACTTGCAGCTAAAACATGCCAATTGTCTACAGCCTTTGTGGGCACATTAAGTGGTGAAACTTTTGGTTGTAACAGCCTTAACTAGTGGGAGAGGAAGGTATTTTAATGTACAAGACCATTATTCTGGGAAAGCACCAGGAAACCATGTGCAGCACCCTGCATTGAGATCTCACGGGAAACGTGGCAGCACCTACGGAGAGTGAACGTTCAAATAATTTCTTACAAGAATACCAAGGAAAAGTTGAAATCCTGTTTAGTACTTACACAGAAGATGTAAGAACAGCTTGTTTCAGTACAGGAAGAAATAGGAAAGTGTTAAAAGCATTATCTTACAGTGCAATTAATTCTCATCCAACTCCAGCTGAGATGAACATGCACCACATTCCCTTAAATCAGCAGAGGCTGTACACACATTTTGGTGATGTAGGCTTTTTCCCTGGTTGATAAGCAAGAACAACCCCCAAACAAGGTTTTTCCCACCATGAAATGATCTAAATCAAAATTGCCAGTCTAAATAAATAAAGTAATACAGGTGGACAGTGCAGCAATTCTGAAGTGATTATTCTTTCTGATGGGCACTGTGGGTAGCTGTATTTATCTTAGCTTTCAAACAGCAGTGTTCTGTACTGTATCATAATGGTTTAAAAGAAAAACATTTTTCCTCTCTGGGTTTGTGATGGGAAACTCTCTTCCTCTGTGAAACTCTGGGGTTTTTTTAAATTATTTTCTAAAGTGCATTTGGTGCCAAATAATTTTTCATGGTTTTTTTTCTAGCTTTTTTATTAACTTTTTGTGGATGTCAGCTGAAAACACACTTTTTTTTCAAAATTTTTAACCCCCCCCAAACCAACCAAATATATATAGCACATATATATAAAGTAAATTATGGAGTCATAGAATGGTTTGGATTGGAAAGGACTTGAAGATTGTCTCGTTCCAAACCCCCTGCCAGGGCAGAGGCACCTTTCTACTACCCCAGGTTGCTGCAAGCCCCATCCAGCCTGGCCTTGAACACTTCCAGGGCTGAGGCATCCACAGCTTCTCTGGGCAGCCTGAGTATGTGTATGTGTGTCTTTTTAACCTGCTGGTGAGTTTCTGAGGTGTCCCAAGCCAGCATGACCACCAGAGTGGCATGCTGTGGTGAGGAACTGGTTGATAAGGGCCAGCACAGAATGTCTTCAGGGCTCAGGTCATTGCCCAGAGAGGGCTAAACCAAAGGTCCTTCTAAATCCTTTGCTTCTGAATGGTCTTTTTTTTTTTTTTCTGACAGACATGACAGGCATGCAAACTATAGCTCACTAATTAAGTAATTACCAAAAGAACATGTGTGGTTTTGTTTCTGCTGCATCCACTTGCAAGAGGGGATTTTCCATGGAGGGAAAAAAGTTTGTCCATAAAACAAAAGCACCCATTCTTATTTCAAACAGAGTACACTGTATTATTTTTTTTATTATTTCAATCAAGCCTTTGTGGCAGCTTTCAAGAGCTTGTATCATTTTGAAGGGATGAATTTAATTTTTCTCCAAAGCATTGATTCCCCCCCAAGCCCCCAGTGCAGCTGCCCAGGGGCAGTGCTGTTGGTGACACGCTCTCCCCACAGGTTATGGCATCATGACAGACGGTTACACGACGTACATCAACGCCTCAACGTGTACAGTCAGCTTCCAGCCCACCAACCCTCCCATTATATTTGACCTTCCAACCCCTCAAGGATCCTGAAGCACTACTGCACATTTGGAACTGGGGAAGGTCTATAAACTGCCATTTTCTAATTACAAAACTTACATTCAGTTACATGTTGGTTTCAAAATAGGGGCTGGGGAGGAGGGTTGGGGGGCACCTGTGGGGTTTTGGTTTGGGATGGGCTTTAGGGTTCTGTTTTGGGGGTTTGGTTATTTTTGTTTGATTTTTTTTTCTTTTTTTTTTTGTAAATTGCTGGTGCAAAACAAACAAGAAGAAAAGTTAGAGGTTGTGCTTTTTGGAAATGCAGCATTCATTTTCAATTGATAAAAGCATTGTGAATTTGTAAAATGAATTTTGTTTTTCAACAAATTTGCCATTGTAAATTGTTATAGTGTTCTCAAAAGGACAGCCAAGCTTTCTTTTAATAAGTGAGAGACCTTATTTTAATATTATATTATAAGCTAAAAAATAGGCAGCATTTAAAAACACCCAAATTTGCACAACTTATGTTATCGTTGAGGTTTTTTTTAAGTGTTTTCTTTTCCCCTAGGTCTAAATGTTAGCTTTTTATCTCCATTTATATCTTTTTTTTTAGTAGCACAAACAATATTTTGGGGTCCATTTACCTCTTGATATGTGTGCATGTACTTAAACTTGTTTCTATTCACAGTAGAATGCAGCAAGGGGAGAATAGACTTCTCAGTTGTTTGTCTCTACCTGCTTTATAAAGGCTGATCTAGATAGCCACAGCCTGTATGTGATACCTACCTTCTGTTGTTTCTTTTTTAAATTATTTTAGCTTTAAAAGACTGAGGGTGAAAGCTGCAAAGAGCAGGTATTTCATGCAGTAAAAAAAAAAAGTGTAAATGCGGACTCCTTTTAAATATGAATTTATATATATATGTATTTTTTGTGCATTATAACTAAGCTAGGATTTAATATTGCCAGTATAGCATCTGCAAAATTATGCTGTACAGCACATCTAAATTATGAAGGATGTGACACATTTTTCCAAGTGCTCAAGGCCTTCAAGAGCCCCGAGTTAAATCTTTGTTGTAGTTCAGGCATGTATAGAGTCAAATGGATACAATCAAGCCTAAATAAAATAAGGCTTAGTTGTCCTTTATATTTAAATATTCTTCTTGTCTTTTTTATTTCCTTTCTCTTATTTTGCACTGTGTGTAAATGCAATCTCGCTAGCACAAAATATTGTTGCAGATAGTTATTTCTGTTCCACCACTGTAAATGCTATTGAGCTTTGTTCTGTTTTATGTTACCTTGTTAATGGAATTTAGAAAAGCGGTTGTTTCTTTAAATTTATTGTGATATTATATCTAGCGGCCTTTATATGCAAATAAAATTGCAAGATTTTTAAATTTGTGGCTTAAGGGAATTTTGTGGCATGAACAATTTGGGGGAGGGATGATAAGGGTAAGTAAGAAGTTTTCTCTTTCTCAATAAATTTTTATTGCCATTTATAGGATGTCATTTGGTCGATAAAGCACTCAGACTTTTCCTTCTGTTTCTCTGCCATCCATCCATCTCTCCATTCCTTTTGGAGAGAAGGGATTTTGTCTTCAGATGTTGTAGTTCAGTGCAACCAAGTCTGGGCTTCAAGCCTTGTAGCACACGGTTCCAAATGACACGAGGGAGAATTGATTAGGCAGTAACCTTTGTGCTTCCTCTTGTGGTCATTAGTACCAACCTGCAGGTGTCTTATGCTCATCCACTCTGGGTGAAGAAATGAATAGTCAATAGGTGAAATACATCACCTTTTATCTGCGTCTCTTGTCAGTTTTGTGGCTACAGTGGGATCCACCTCCAGCAGGGAGTGGGTTCGGTGTGTGCCGGCAGAATGACAAACACAACAGCACCTGCTGGAATTGCTGCACACAGTTGCATATATAATAGCAGGATCTCATTCCAGAAGAGAATTATGGCTCTGAAAATCTGTCTCAAACACGAGAAGATAAGGTACAGTTTTCATGAATCTGCATCTGCAATAATGTCAACAAGAGCTGGAGAGACACAGAGCACTCACACTGGCAGGTTGTTAACTTTGGACATTATGTTGATACAAAGGTTATAGAAAAACAAATTCTAGGCTCTTACAGCAGAGTCCAACCTCTAGTGCTGCTGCCTCTGTATTTTGATGCAACATGCATTACACTTAGTTGTGGAGTTGGCTGGAATTTTCAGATTTATAAGGCTGCTATACCAAAGTCTTTTCTGGGGAAGAAGCTGCTGTACCTCTTAAATCTAGGTCTTGTTTTGCATGTGGAATTTCTTGTCAGGTTTCCTTATGAAATATATAGGTACCTTCACTCTTCAGTGATATCTGCCTTGCTTTGCTTGCAGTGCTGGGTATTTTATCAATGGAGCCAAAGAAAGAAAGATCCTTTATATGTATATATCAGTCGTTCCTTTTGGATGTAGATACAGGATCTGTCTTGCGGGCTGCTTTCAGCTAGCAGTGGGAAGGCTAAAGAATTACTTTGGCAGCCACAGCTGTTTACTGGCAAAGAGCATGGCTACATTTGAGGTGGCTGTCCTTCCTTGGAAAGAGCATTTTCTTAGAGCACACAGAAATCATATGTGTAGCACACCTTGTTCTCTTTCACTGATGTGTTGCTTGTTGGCACCGCACAAGGAGGAAATATCCATAGCCTAGGATGGTTTGTAGTGCCATCAACTTTCAGACAAGCAGAGAATAGTCACTATAGCCACCTGTATTTGCCTCCAGCCTTCTGAAGGACCTGACATTCTTCATCAGCTGCAACAGATGTAGTCCATGGCACTAGTCTGTCTTGTATCTGCCTCTAATGAAAACTGGGTTATTCCAAAAGCAAAAATTTCAAGTCAGCAGCTTTGTTCCAGGATTTGGGGAGCCTGAAGCCTTCTGGCAGCAGACATGAGGAAATGGTAGAGCAAGTTCAGCCAGGTGTCTGCCTTGGGTAAGACTGGTAGCAAGAATACCAGAAGCAATGCTGTGGAGAAGCAAGTCTGACCAGACTCTGTAATGAACTATAAGCTGGTACCTGTAGCCATCGATGTCCTAAAAGTGTGTATCTTTTGTTTTTAGCTCTTTGCCATGTGGCTTTTCTGCTGTATGGTGCAGCAGGTGTGTTACCAAATGGTGCTGCACTGGGATAAAAGGGCCTGGATTTTTAACAACAGGCTAAGGCTTCCTACTTCGTTTAGAACAGATCAAGGGTAGTCGCTGCTTTGTCATCAGCTGATGTTGCTGCTGAATACAGCTGTTAATTTACAGAAGTGTATCTTCAGGGGTACTGCATGTTTTCTCTTGGTGTATTTTCTCCTGGTCTCTCTCAGCTTCACCTTGCACACTGCTGGTGATTCAGACTGAGCTTGTTCTTCTCCAGGCCAGGATCTTTTAAATTTCAGTCAGTTTTCCTTTGTCCTTTCAGAAATGGATCTAGCTTTTCCTCTTCTGAGAAAGCTATCATTTTGGCTAGCATCAATTACAAAAAGGCCAGGAAAATTTTAGCAGCTTGGCATTTTTCTTTTTGTATTCCTTAGGGGTTTTGAAATGTCTGTCTGTGCTGTCACAGGCAGGTAATTTTCCTTTGCTGGATGTCAGCCATATCTGACAATCAGGGTAAATGGGACACAGTATGATTTGGAGAAGTTTGATTTCACAGGGAGCCAGAAGTGTGTGATGAATCTGCTTCTTTTCAAGGATCTTTCACTGCTAAAAGTAGCTCAATACATGTATGCAGAATAAACCTTGGATAATAAGTCTTTCTTTGGGGTCTGCTCCAAGCCCATTGAACTCACCAGGAGTCTTTCTATTGGCTTCAGCTGGCTCTGGATCAGACACCTGGCATCTCTCTGGATTGTGTTTCTGCCTATTACTCATCCTTCAAACTGGAGGAGATGGTCCCTGGTTAACATGCAAGAACCTCTTGGCAGGAAGAGGGGCCTACCTATTGTAAGTGCTGAATCTTTCCAAGTGATTGATTAACAGCAGTGTAGTCGATTAACCTTTCTTCTTCTGAGAGCAGCTTTCATCGAGTCATCTCGATAAGGCTGAAAGCAGTCAAGGCCTTTATTGGGGGAGGGCTGTGGAACAGGATGGTCCCCAGAGGTGATTGGTTCCCAATTCTCTCTGCATAGTGAATTTAGTGAATTCAGCAGACCTTGAGGTCAAGCATTTATTAGGCTAAGAGACTGTCAAATCAATCTGGTCTACTCCAGGCAAGTTCTACCAGGAGAATGGGTTTTGCCAAGACTCTGTCTCAGAAGCAGATTGATGACTGACTGCTGGTTGAAGCTGCCTTTCTCTTTTCCATTTTCCGTGAATCAGAGTTTTTCCCCTCACTGACACCAATATTTTCTCCCTAGACAAATTTTATTAAGGAAACTCCTGGAAACCATCTGTAATTTAAGTCACAGGGAGACTTCCAAACTCTGTAGTCCTTCCATTCTGTGTTACATTGACCCAAGGGCTTTCTTTGAGGCCTTGCTTTTTGACCACATGTGTTTGAATTACATTTGTGGAATTTTCTGTTCACACCTTTTCTCTCTTGACCCTCCCCACTTCTTTTTTAAGTTTGATATTCTCTAGCAGTTGGAGACAGGCAGGGATCCTGATTTTCTCTGTCTAACATGATGATAGCTTCTTATTGGGAAGAGAAATGCATTGTAAAAGCACTGTATTTTCTTTCCTCTATTTTGGTACTGATCCTAACTTCCTTGCAGTAACCAGTCTGCTGTGCACCATCATCAGCTCATTTACATTAACTACTCAGGTAAAATCACGTTATGACCAGTCTGGGACAGCTGTGTCAGCTGCCAGAGGGCACCTGCACTGCAGTGGGCATGTCCCATGGCTGGAGCACTGCCTGCCCTGCAGAGGAAGGAGCTCCAACACGTGAGTGCAGCTTAAGTGCAACATGGGAGACTAAAGTCGGGTTTTAGCGTTTTCATCTTCAGTTCCTGTCAGCCTAATCAAGAGAAAATGCAAGAGAAGTCTGAGTGAGCTTAATGCTTTGAATCGGTTTTCAGTCATCCCTATTGATTTATTTCCTCCCCATCCAGTTATCCCTTTCCGTACCTCCACCTCTGGCAGGAGCCAGCCAGTTTGGTAATGATTCCATTAGGATGTGGCCACAAGGATACATCTCATTTTGTTTTACCTCTTGTTTTCCTCAGGCTTAATTTACTTTTTGTCGATTATAGAATAGAATCAGAGGAGCCCTTCATTTCTTCTAGGCAACATTTCTCTGCAACTGTTATTATGCAGTTTAGTTGCTTATTTGTAACTAAGGTTTACATTCATGAAAAAACCTGTGCCTGGGTTTAGGATAACTGAATGAACAGCCTATATTCATTTCTTCCTCAAACAGTGGGTAGTATTTCTGTAGGTGGATGGCTCAGTGGTACAGTAGGACTTGTCAGCTTTATGAACTGAGGAGTTAGGACTGCAGAATCCAAGGAGTTTAGATAAATGACAAAATATTCAAAAGTAGACTAGGAAGCATAGACTTCAAAGTATAAAATAAAAGATTTAGTTTTCCTCAAATTCCATTAAAATGCATTTTTGTATTAGTGTTATTATTGTTGTGGCTCAAACATGTCTGTTGCCAAGGGCTCTCAGTTACAAAAGGAACAGCACCACAAATGTAAGGCATTTGCATGCTGTGTGCAGGCATTTTCAATATTCCCTGTTGTGTGAGTCCTTCAGCAAAATATTTTCTCATTTCTGGCTGAGAGTTACTGCAACTGGAGGAAGAATGTAACTTTTTTATGATCACTGTCATAAATTCTTTAAAAGGTCTGAAGCAGGTACAAAACCTTTGCATTATTGTGAGGTACCAACAGCAGCTCTGTCAGTAACAATGTGTTAGTGGCTTTGTGTTAGGAGGTGTCTAGAGAATTTTGGAGACGAGGTGTTTGAGCATCGCATTGACACTATAGGGCATCTGGCTCTGCCTGGCAGAGGGGCAGCTCCTAAGAGAAGCTAAATTGTATTGATTAAGGTCCCCTAATGAACAGAACAACTTGTACAAAGTGCTATTGAATTTTCTGTAGACTTAAAGCTACAAAATACATAAGCTTATTCATAATCAATTATACTAGATACAAAAATTTGAAATCAAAAAGCTCTGTCAGCTTAAAATGAAATTCAGGTGGTTTATTTTTATTTATGATTTGGGTTTCTCTTACCAGATGGAGGCAAGGCTTTCAGATGTGTTTATGCTGCCAGGAACATCTGAAAAATCCCATTGGATGCCCTATCACTTACTTTATCTAGAAGTGTGTAAAAAAATTGCAGTTTTGTGACATGTCTTATACAAAAAAAATCCTACCTGTTGTTCCAAGATTTCTCTGGATCTACTGCAATTTCCAGTTAGACTTAGACAGAGTGGATAGTCACAGGTAAAATTTATTGTTCTCAGTGTAATGCCCCACAGCAAACTATTGGCAACATGAATAAAAGCTGGGTCTCTCAGTTGCACTTCCTGACTTGGTTTTCCACATCCAGCACAGTCAGAGAGTTGCTTTACTGTGAAGCCCAAGTCAAGCAAGAACCAGGGAAAGCAAAAAGCCAGTGACTATGCTATTTTTACCCTTGGAGCAGCTGTGGGACAAAAATTAAGCTGATGGGCTATAGTTACACCAGTGGCCTGTAGCCAAACTGAGGGTGGAATCTTCATTTTCTGGTCTGTTTGCTGCTGTTCAGTTCCCCACAGCTTTTTTTTGGAAAGATCATACATGAGAATGAGCCAACTTCCTAATCCTAACGTGAGGAGGCAAAATCATTTGAAAGCCCACAAAAGATTTCACATTAAAGCTATCATGTGAACCAATGACAACCAGTAGGTACCAGAAGGGGAATTCAAGAGACAAACTGGATTTCCAGGCAGAAGGACATAGGCTGTAGATATGGCAAATGTTAGACAACTGTGTTTTATTACTTGTTTACTGTAACCTTTCTTCTTCTCATAGAGTTTGCAAGGGTGTGTGCTGAAGTGCCAGGACACAAACAATTCTAAGACCATCCCACCCCAGATATTTTTTTTGTTGTTTGGTCTGGGCAAGCGGAGTTTTGGATGGGATTTTGTGTGTGTGAAGTAGTTACCAAGGCACTATTTCTTGTGTTGAAATCTTAATCCCAGTTTACTTCTGTTCAGACCAGCCAGTCAGACCTGTACATGTTGTATAGTAAATTTCTTTTTGTAAACTGCATTTTGATGGATTTTGTTCCGAGCTTAAAGCCGCGCTCGAACAATGGGGGCAGGTACATGGCATGGCTGCACTGATGATTTAGAGTTTGCTGGCTTTTATAGGGAACAAGAGGAAAGCTGCTCTGCTGTCAGCAGTCATTACCTTCTGTCTGTGATGTGCTTTCCCGGCACAGTGGCACTTGAGAGGTTGCTTTGTAACCATGTTACTATGAAAACAGACTTTTCCAAGGAACAAATTATCTATCCAGAGTGCAGTAGCCATATGCAGACACCCCCAGCTGTAGCTCTGGCTTCCAATAGTATCATTTACAGACCTGAATATTTGTATAAATGCCAATTAAACTGTGGTAGCCTTATTTGTCACAGAAATCTTGGCCATATAATGAAAATACTACAGTTTCCGTTGCCAGACAATTTGAAAAGGACTTTTGCTGCAATAAGTCAGCCTTGCATGATTACAGAGCAGCATTTCTGGGGATCTGATTTGGTGAAGTTGGTGATATTGCTCGTGTAGGTTGGGGATGCAGGACTGGGTGCTGTGAACCACCAATTAAACAGCAAGACCTGACAAGTTATAAAAAGAGCACTTCTATCTGACATAACAATCCTAAAGCCCAAGAATAGAGCAACGGAAGAACTACTGGAATTGTGCTTAGGAGATAACACAAAGTTTACTCCCTCCTCCAAACATACTTTCAGACAGGAACATCTTGCCTGAGGTAAGTTTGGCCATCAGCATTACAGCACTGATTTTAGAAATTATTATGAAGTAAAATGCATGTGCCTGTGAATCATCTGAATCAGCCTGCATGTTGACTTGTATATTTAGTTACTGAAATAGCTGCTTTCCTGCCTGTAAAAGTCAGTGTGTGTCCATGCTGTTGTGTAGTTGTTCCTATACACAGAGGCTGACACTGGTGATACTTTGATACACATCTGCAGTAGGAAAGAAGTTCATGGCCTCCCATCTAGGTCAGCTGGTTCTTTTTCCTTTGAGACAAGATTGTAGCTCTTCATAGCAAATGAAGCCTCTCTAATCTTCAGCCATTGTCCATTTACACATGAGTAAATAGGTTAAACTGTTCCTAAAACGATAGAATCCTACGAGGGTAATACAGAGTGGCAGTAGCAAAACTGAAAAGCAGTCCATTATATTTTGCTCTGGGTTGGACCTGCCAGTGTACTGAAGAGTGAGTACAGTACTGGAGAATGATCAAGTTAATGGGCAAGGTTGGTTATCCAGAGAAGAAGTTTCCTCTCATTCCTCCTACCAGTGGACACAGGTGATCTCACCATGGCTCTCCCAAGCTCAGTGCAGCCATTCCCTGTTCTCCTGTGAGCCAGGACTCTGCCCCAGACACTGAATGGCCAAAAAGAAGTAAAATGTGCCCAGTTGCACTACAATGGTGTCTCTGCATAAGAGAGCAGTGAGTTTCATGACATAATGAGTTCTCATTTTCCTGCCTAGTTCTTTGTGGTTGGACAGCCTGGTGAGCTTCCTCTCACACGGCACGTGTCCTCCTCTGCAGCAGCACCTCGAAGCTCCTGCCAGCTATCACGTCCAGCTCCACGGGTTCTTCTTGCCAGCACCCACCATCCCATGGGATTTCCCTCCAGCAGACCCAGATAGGAGAGACAGCAAGTGATAAAGCAGTAGCAATGTGTTTTACAGTATGTTTGCATGCACAGCAGCATGACATGCTTCTAGGATATAAATAAGCATAAAAGAATATCAGTATTACTCTATCAGGCTGGAATAATTAACAGAGCCTGGCAGTTCCCAAGTCCTTCATCATTCCTTACCCTCTAGAAAGCTGCTATGATCCTATAATAATCACTGGATGTTATCTTTCCATTTGGGTAGTTTGTCCAATATGATTTCAGCCAGGACTTACAGCTCATCCCTGCTGTAACAGGTCACCATATGCTTCACAGCTGGTCCTACAGAAAAAGCCATATTACACATATGATGGCAGCTATTTTAGGGGACAGTCTCCAGAGACTGATAACTGTGAGTAGCAGTCTTGGCAATTTAGCAGTTTCATTAATCAGCATTAAAGTCTCATTTTACTATTACAGGCATAATTACTACTAGTTCAAATGATGACTAAAATAAGCAATTTCGTGAGTTTTGTTATTTAGCAAGCTGACACGGACAATTTTCCCCAAACTGTGGGCATTTAAAAAAAAAAGCCAACAGCAAGTCCACCACTTCATCTCATCAAAAGTTATTGGACCAAGCTGGCCTCATCAGTGATAATAGAGCAGAAGTGTATTTAATCAGAAAACAAGTGAAGGATGTAGACTTCATATAAATATTTCTCAGAATTCAGATCTCTGATTTGTCACAGGAGAAAGTGCTGCTTTAGAATTGCCTGGGATACGTGAATGTTTGCTGTTGATGAATATTTCAGTTTACAATTGGGATTTAACTCTGGCTTTTATTGGAGAGGGGGAGGAAAAAGTAAAAGAATCCAGTTTCCAGACAATAGGGTGCAGAGAAATTGTGTCTCCTCTTGCCTCACACACCACATCCTGGAACCCACTGGTATTTAAAGTTTTAAACACTTATTTTCTGTATGTTTGCTACTGGGGATTGAAACTTGATACAAATTCTTTTCTTGAAATACTTGAAGTCTTCCTAAGAGGATAAAACACAGTAGTCTGGATTACTCCCTGACTGCCATGTACAATTCCATGCACATGGCTATTATGCTTCTCCAATGTCCTAATAGCCTTTTCTAACACACCATCCACTAAAACATGAACCAGAGGAGGCTGTGCCAGGTGGACAGGTACAGTCCAATAGTTCATATTGTGAAACAGCTGCCTGCAGGAAGTCAGTCTGGCAAACTGAGGAAAGGTGTCTTTAAAAAGAGCTAGGGAAATAGAGTTTGGTTCTCTTCTTCATTGCTCATTGAATCAAAATCCATCCTGTGTATGCCACCACTGTGTGGGCCAAAAAAAGGGAAACTTCATCCTCTTCAAGTTAAACACTTTCCTCTTCCCTATTGAAAGAAGAGTTACTTTCCATCAAGTTTAGTGGAATTTTGCACCCCAGATTCAGTGTAGCAGCAAGGTACATGTTCCTCTCTAAAACCTTAGCAGCATCAGGGCTAATTTGCAGGTGGTTTGTTAGAACGGGAAATGCTCTAAAAGTGCTCTGGAATTGGGGATGTGCCTCTGCTCTGTGTGTGTCCTGCAAGCACCTCTTCATGATCAAACAATTCCTACAGCTCTTGCAGCTGAAATTTCCCCTTTTCCTGCTCAGGAGCAGAAAGGTGTTTCATTCTCTCAGTACAAGAGTGACTAAGTGCGTTTTTGATGGGCAGCTTTTGGGTGCTCTGCATTGCCAGGTATGATGAACCCATTTTAAATGAACTGTGTTACAGCTCCAGAGCAAGGAACTGCAATTAAGTTTGGGTTTCTCCAAATCCCACCTTTAAATAAGAGGTAGCTATTGGGATAAACGAGCAGGAATGACGGCCTGGAGCTGCCCCATGAGATTCCTTTAAAGGCAACCTGCTGTCTTTCCTGGCTGACTTCCTGCCAGCTTAGAAACTGGAGCAGGAGGCACTGGAAATTCCTTGAAAACTGTACTTTTTTCCAACTGCCAAGAATTGTGATGCTCAACAAGGAAAACACAGGCAATGTACTGGATTCTTCACGTGAGTGGGTCTGCAGGATTGAAATTTATTTTAAGCTTGTGCTGTTGTTGTCAAACCTATGCTAAAGCAATTACTGCCTGCGAGGGTCACCTGGAGTTCAGTATCACTTAAAAACTTAGAGCAGGGTGGTGAAGGGCATGAACTGCTCAGCAGAGTGGCCGACACAGACTCACTTAAAGAAACAGAGTAACTCTCTTCTTGCCTCACTCCCTTCTAGTTTTTTTTTTCCCTTTTTTTTTCCTCTAAATGAGAAGCAGGTTTAAGCCCTTCTCTTTGATTTCATCAAGCCATAGTACCAAAAACCCCCTCCCCTGCTCCAAGTAGCCACCTCCCTCCCCAAATGCAAACCCTGGCCTGTATTGGGGGGCAGCTTCAGCCTCCTTTTGCCTGGCCCCTCAGGGGTATCGGAAAAGCCAAGCCATCATTAGGTTTCAGAGCAATCCACTGAGACAAGATCTGTTCTGACACACGGTCTACACAATGGATGAACCAAGATGTGACAAAGAGCAAATGAAAGCCAAAGCAAGGAGTAAACAGAGCCATCTAAGGGAGCCCCTCAAATGTGCTTTTCCCCCTTGATCAGCTGCCAGCCCCTCGCTGCTCCTTCTCTGTCTGGCCCAAGTGGAGGGTATGGAGCTGAGCTGCTCCAGCACATGTGTCACTGCTGTAGGAAAGCCAGCACTGTCACAGGGAGGCTCTGCTGCCTCCATGCAGCTTCATTTCCATCCTCACATTTTCTAACTTTCCCCCAGTAACGTCATTTTTACATTTAGATGAGTTAAGAGACTGATTTTTCTACTCAGTCCCTTGGCTGGGGAATTACCGTGTAATGCAAGGCAGCTGTTCATGCATCTGAAAGCTCTAATACCGAGAGCTTGCATAGTGAAAGAAACCTGCACTAAGGAGAAGGCGTGTGACAGAAACAGCAGGGATCCTGGGCTGGCTGCTCAAAGGAACGACAATGAGGATTTTATGAGTCTGCATCAGGGCACTGCAGCCATTCTTTCCACCACAGAAGGAGGACTCAACCCAGGTAAGTACTACATTCCTGGTGAGAAAACCGTATTCATTGTTTTTCTCCCTTGCATAAAAAAAAGCAGAGTACATGTAGGGCTGTCCCAAAATGTGCTATATTTTGGCAGTTATGCTCCAGAGAAAAGTAGGATGGATGTAGCTGTTGTTTTGGGGGGTGGAGAGGAAAGGTTTAAAAAAAATAATCAGAAAACTGCCTTCTGTCCTTCCCTACCTGATGCCCTTTTTGTGGGCTGAGGAGTTACACTGCTTCATTTATAGCATCTGCAGTGGTGGGCTACTTTACACATGTGTGTATTTTTATATCATCATGTTTTCACTTTTATGTATGTATGTATGTATGTGTGTGTATACACACACCACAAATGAAAACCTGTTGATGCTTCGTGCACTGACAAGCATCCTCAGGTGTTCAGACAGCTGGTTTTGTGGGATACCTACACACACACACACACACACACACACACACACTTTGAGGACTGGTTTTGTTATACTCAGCCAGGAGGGATTTTAGTAACAGAACTCAAGAAGTTGCAAGTGAGATTTATTTTCAGCTCCTCTGTCATTCATGGAAGTACCTGCTCAGAAAAAAAAGTGTTAATTAACTGAGAGTGGTGATTACAGACAATCCTTAGGACAGACCTCTTAGACAATACAGAAATGCTGCAATTTTCATCACAAACAGGTTTTATAGGCACTGTGCAACTCCAGGTGGCAGGGAGAGCCCTCATCCTGCATCCAGTAGAGCCAAAGGTTTTGCTGCTAAGCTCCAAACTGCAGCTCTGGTGCTGCTGGTGCTGGTCAGGCACAAGGGTTTTATTTGGTAACTGAGAACAGAATCAGAATTCTGAGACCACTTTTGGTGGAAATACAATACATTTTGTTCTCTCATCATTATTCTCATATTTAATAATGAGAAGTATACCAGGAAGGCACAGCAGGATTAAAATAATTCCCTGATGGAGAGATGGAGGACTTCAGGAAAGGGTTAGGCTTTATTGCCTGTGAGGGTGCTGTCAGCATAAATAATTATCATGAACTTCAACTTCGAGCAATCAAACTTCATCATATTGAAGGAGCCCCATTAAATGCTCAGATTGTTCTTAATTTGATCTAGTGCAGTCAATTCGTTAGGGAAGGAGAGACTGCAAAAATCAATATGGCATTGCAAAGGAAGCTGAGGTGCCTTGGTTGTGTCTGCCAGAGACAGTGGGACGCTCTAAGAGGGAGGTTGTCCCCTCTTGCTGCGGCACAAGGGCCACAGAGCTTGTGAACTGGTCAGGAGCCCTTGAATTGTGTGAACCAGACAATGAGTTTCGAAGACAACTGAGCTGAGGTAAATCGGGCTCGAAGCCGCGTTCCTTCTAAAGCTTCGCTGAGACGGTGTTAAGCTCCTCTTTGAGGTTTCATTGTCTCGCTGCTCCTACCCAGCCAGTCCGATAATGGCATCGGCTCTGCCGTGACGAGGCTGTCCCAGCGCCCGCTCGCCCAATCCAGGCCTTGGGTCTGATTCTGGCTTCAGATACAGGCAGAGGGCGATGCAGGTTTCAATGCACCTTCTGTTCCCTCTCTGTTTCTAGTTCTGCAAGTTATAGATACACTACTGGTTTCAGTCTGCTGGCTTTTAAATCTCTGCTCATGATTCCTTAAGAGGAGATAGTGAAATACTGGACATTAAAAGGGAGAGAGTTGTGGGCAAAACTGAGACTAGAAACCTAACCCACTGGGTAAACTTTACTATTAATAACATTTAGACTTAGTTAACTACACTGCCTGGACCTGGACTCCCTATTGAGATGGGAGAGAGAATTGGAAGGGTAAAGTGAGAAAACCCCTGGGTTGAGATAAAGACAGTTTCATAGGTAAAGCAAAAGCCACACGCACAAACAAAGCTAAACAAGGAATTCATTCCCCACTTCCCATTGGCAAGCAGGTGCTCAGCCATGCCCAGAAAAGCAGGACTCCATCACACGGAACAGTGAGTTGGGTAGACAAACGCTATCACAGAACAACCCCCCTTCCCACCTTCTTCCCCCACCTTTCTATGCTGAGCATGATGTCATATGGTCTGGAATATCCCTTGGGCCAGTTGGGGTCAGCTGTCCTAGCTCTGTCCCCTCCCAACTCCTTGTGCACCCAAATTTAATTGCTGGTGGGGTAGAGAGAGAGACAGACAAGACCTCTACTCTGTGTAAGCACAGCTCAGCACCAAGGAAAACGTGCCTGTGTTATCAGCATTGTTTCCAGCACAATTCCTAAACACAACCCATACCAGCTACTATGGAGAAAATTAACTCTATCCCAGCCCAAACCAGAACACATATAAACACCCCATCCCTAAAGCAGCCCCTTTCACTGAGACCTTCTGTTAGGGTAGGAACTATTGTCAGAGGGCACGGGAAAAGTTGAAATAATTGGCACAAATTTTTGTTAGAACTACTCTTATCTCTCTTGATTTAAAAATTACCCTCTGTCACTTTGTAGTTATTCTATTAACCAACATTCAAATTGAAATATTTCTAAACAAAAGAACAGCTTCTGGTAAGCAGATTTTTGTTTCCTTTTCTTTTGCCTCTTATTTTGATCACAGGGCTGTGGAAGAAATTTAACTTGAAAAAACTCTTCAAAATTAATAAGAGCAAGGCCCTTTATCAAGTAAAATACCTTTTCATTTGAAAGCTGTCTGTTCTTCCCCACTTACAGCATGAGTATGGCACATGTGCATTGAGCTTCATGGGTCAGATTGTTTCAGCAAAAGGAGAAAATCAGATGCTTCTTCTGAGTTGTGCCTCAGATAACTAAATGAATTTTATGTCAGAAATACTGAAAATGACACAGATCTGTTTTACAAACAGATTTCATGGTGTTTCCCTTTCTAATTGCTGGTTGAATATTGGGAAACTTGACCTAATTCAGAGTAGGAATAACATCCCCTGCTCCTTCAAGTGGGCTTCAGTGGACAAAAGAAGCCGTGCTCCAGCTCCTCGGAGGTAAAGAAAGCAGGCTTTCACATCCCACCAGCCTTTCCTCCCCAGCAGGTTCAGAGTGCACGCTTAAGTCTGCAAAGGGAGGGTGCCCAGCATTTCCTGGCCTTTTCAAAATAAACCAACAAAACTTTTATCTTGATAGCCCCACACAGCCACCTTTTTGTGCAGCAGGACGTGGCTTGTGACTGACTGACATGGCAGGTGCTGCAGGAGCCAAGACAATTCTGCATTTCAACGGGTTGTTGTCACTACCAAAGCCTATTATCTGGGGTAATAAAGTTTAAGATTAAGGGGATTCTGCATGTTTGTGCTATTCTCCACAAAGCTTATCTTCTAATAGACCAGCTGCTTTATTACGCTTCGCCCACCCCTTCTCATTGTATGGAGGAGGCACATGCACGAATGGGAGCACTCTGAGGCAGGGCATGGCCCCCAGCTGGGAATATCAGATCACCCCCAGCCTCCATCTGGGAGTATTAAGTTCCCAGCAGTTGCCAGCTGGGAACGTCGCGTCTTCCACCTTGCCCAGCAAAGCACATCACGTTATTGTCGGGATTCTGCCAAGTCCATAACCCAGTTGTGTTCCCACTCTCCTTCCTCCTGACTTGAGTGCTCCATGTGCAACTGCTCTGGCTCTCCTGGCTGCAGTGACAGTGTCCTAGGGATTCAAGTGTTCAGATGAAACTCTCTACTAGTTCTGTTCTCTGGCATATGCCCTTGTGTGCTGGTTTTGGCTGGGGTAGGGTTAATGTTCTCCCTAAGTGCTGCTATGGAGCAGTGCTTTGGATTTGTGCTTGAAATGGTGTTAGTAATACAGAGTTGTTTAGCTAATGCTGAACAGTGCTTACCAGAGCCAAGGCCTTTTCTGCCTCTTGCCCCACCCCACCAGTGAGGGGCAAGGGATGCACAAGGAATTGGGAAGGGACAGAGCCAGGACAGCTGACCCCAGCTGGCCCAAGGGATATTCCAGACCATATGGCATCATGCTCAGCATAGAAAGCTGGGGAAGAAGAAGGAGAGGGGGGATGTTCAGCAGTAGTGTTTGTCTTCCTAAGTCACCATTATAGGAGTTGAAGTCCTGCTTTCCTGGGCATGGCTGAACACCTGCCTGCCCACGGAAAGTGGGGAATGAATTCTTTGGTTTGCTTTGCTCGTACGTGTGGCTTTTGCTTTACCTTTTACATTGTCTTTGTGTCAACCCAGGAGTTTTCTCACTTTTCGTGTGATTCTCTCCCCCATCCCACTGGGGGGGAGTGAGTGAGCAGCTATGTGGAGCTCAGTTGCCAGCTGGGGTTAAACCTCAGCACCTTGGAAAAAATGCTAAACATCTGTAGCGGAAAATACTCAAATGAAACTGCCAACCATTCATCACTCAGGGAATTTATGTATGGCTTTCCCTCACATCTTAAACCTTGCATTCACTGAAGGCCACAACACTGAGATATTATTGCCACATATCTTCTACCAAACAGGGACTCAACTAACCTCAGGTCAGGGGAGTCGGGGGGCATGGACACATGGAGAGATACTCTCTTGCTGTGTCCTCCTCGCATGGTTTTTTCCCTCTGGATATATCCTAAATACATTTTAATAAATAGGATCTTCCAGCAAAACATCCTTCATTCTTCACAGTGTGTGTGGGAACATTAAAACAACATTAGCATTTCACTTTTGATCCAAAGATCTTGGAGTGTTTCAGAGGGAGAGGAGCAGACTGGAGGAAGAGACCAACAGGAACCTGACAAAATCCATCATGGACAAACACAAGTCCTGCACTTTGGAGGCACTAACCCTCTGGCGCAGCACTGGGAAGCGGCCACGCCGGGAAAAAAAGCGATGGGTGATGGGATCAGCGAGCTGAACCCAAGCCAATGGTGTGCCATAGCAGGTAAGGGGGCCAACAGCATTGGGGCTGTGTTAGAATGAGCACAGCCTGTATATGAGGTGCTTGGACCTCTGTCCTCAGCACTTGTTAGGCTGCATCTGTAACACCGTGAGTTCTGGGGCCCCTGCTGTAAGGAAGGTGAACAAACTATAAGCTACAAAAACTATTTTATCTGGCTGCTGCATTTCCATCCAATTCTGCAATAGGAGTGTCCGTAATATTCCCCCTGCAATCAGAGGGACTACAATAGCATGTCAACCCCAGCATCCCTATCCTTCATTCAAAGCCCTTGGGATCAGATCTTGCCATACCTTATACCTCCAAAATGAAGACTGGGGCTGACAGTTCTCATCTTTGGGGATGTCATTACCTTTAATTAGCAGATAACACTGCCCCTAATGAAGAAACTGAGTAGTCTTTGCGATTGACACAGCAAAGCCAGAATAAACTGCCTTGAGGTTTGAGAGCAGTTTCAAATATCACTTATTTCCATCCCTGATACAGACACTTTGTCTTCATATTGGCTCAAGAAAGCAAGCACATCAAAGATCAATATGCTTTAGGGAATGTGTGGGAGGAAGGGAAGAAGAGTAATGGTGAGATGATCCTCATATTTCTTTGAGGCATATTAATATTTCCTTGGCCACAAAACATATCATAGGTGTGCTAAACTCCACAGTATGGTAGGTCTTTGCTGCAAGATGAATAATGCTGGACTGAGCTATGAGCTCTGCAAGTATCTTTAATGGGTACCAAACATTTATTGGGATAACAAGAAGAAAGAGTGGTCATTTAGAGCCAAAACAGTCTGCATGGACAGAGGACTTGGGCTCTTCTCTTGTTCATGGACCCCTGCAACAGTAACACACTGGAACAAATGTAGGCAGTAATGTGTATCCCCCTTCATAGTCAGAACTACAGACAAAAAGACCAGGCAAAGAATTAACCAAATATCAGCAAAAAGTCCAAAAGAATACCAAAGAGGATGTTTTTCTTCAGTAATTCATATTTTTGGGAAAGATCTAACTGTTCTGACTAGGAGCTGAGCTCAGAGCACAGAGTGTACGTACGTGGCAGTGACGATGCCACGGTTCACACTTCTGTAAGCGGCTTTGTCATAAGGCAACAGCACTTAATTTTGCTCTTAATAAAAAACGTCAGAAGATTAAGACCAAGCTGAAGATTTCTACTGCCATCCTGGGATTTAGAGGTTATGCTGAAATCATTAATACAACCACTATTTGAACTCTTTTGATCACCAAGTATTAAATTCATCCGTAAGTACATAAATCCCAGGAAGCAGGAAAGGAAAGCTACCCTGCATTTCTGGTCCTTATTCATCTGCTTTTCTCATCATTGCCAGTGGTTGTAATGTCTCTCAATCATCTCCTGAACTGTATAAAGAACCAATACAGCCATCCCTCCCCATAAAAAGCTGTCCTAAATTATCTTAGAAGCCTCATTTTCTTACTTCAGACTCTCTCAGAGCATCCATTAAAATCCCAAGTGGCTCGGTTCCCTTCCTGGGGCTCCTGGTCATGCTTTGTGCCACCTCAGAGAAGCAGGCTGGCCTTGCCCCGTGCTCTTTCTAGCAAGCAGGTATTTCTCAAGTGCATTTAAATGATGCCAACGAGTCTTGCAGTTATAGCCCAGCTGAGCCAATGTAGTGTACTGAGAGGGTGAGACACATTTCATGGGTCAGTATAGGAGTGCACCTTCCCTGGGGAGCTTGGGTATATCACACATTCCTGCACAAACATCTGGCTGTGTGTTAGGAGTGGCTGTGAGATGAAATGCTGCCATCCCTCCTTATCCCCATGGGCAGGAGAGGACTGCTTCAAATACATGATAGTGCAGCACCCACTCTCTTCAGGTTTTTGGTGAATATCAGTCCTCCTTTTTTGTGCTTTTTTTCTTATGTGTGTGTGTAGCTTTTGGATTTCTCCCTGAAAAAATTATTCTGTATTTTATTATGATGCTGTTAAGTCCATGGCTCAGTACTCATCCAGTGGCAGACCTGCATTAACAGAGCTGTTCTGGCTTGCACATGCCACTGTCTTGCACATGTCTGGTTGTTGGCCCAGTAACCTTATCCCTGTGCTGTGGTGATAAAGTAGAAAGCCTTTTATTTTTTTTTTCTTTAATAAAATAAATGACTAATATAAAAACCACTCTCTAAAGCCAGAAGACCTCAAGTCATTTATTAAAACAAAATCCACACTGGAAGTGGATGAGTTAGCACAGTAGTCAGAGAACCCTAACAGCAATTTTTTTGTTGTTGTTTTAGAAGTTCTTAACAAATATTTCTAAGTCAGACAAAGGATTATGCTAATGAGCCTGCTGAGCTGACACTGCCTTTCTGCAGCCACAGCTTTTAAGACAATGCCCACATTTTCTTCTAAAAGCAACTCCCTCATTAACAGGAAGACTCCAGAACACACAGATTCTCACAGAGAAACAATTCCTCTAATTATATTTTCTGTTTGACTTTAAGGAGTATTTGAATAAATGTGCCACTCCGCAATATTATGCCGTTGTTTCATAGTCTTTCTTTCCACATCCTTTTCTTCCCTTGAAATGAAGATTCATATCAAACCTCTACGTGCTCTGGCAACAAAATGTTGTTTTGGTTTGGTTCTTTTTTTTTCAAGTGCCCCTCACCACAGTGCTGTCAGCTCAGGTTAGTTTGCAGGATGTCTTTGGAGGTGAAATGGTCTTAGTAATGCTTCAGACTTTCATTACTCAGCCAGATCGTGGAGTCTATCAATTATCCCTCCATTGACACACTGGTGAATTAATTGGTGTGTTTGACAAGGACAGCTATTACCCCGTGTTGTTCTGACAGCTGGGCTTGATATCAGGAATTTGTCAACCTTCCCCTTCACGTGAGCTGCTGGAGGAACAGTGAAGTAGAGCAGGTGAGGACATTGCCAGCGTTTATCCCCACCCTGTGCAATCTGAACATCTGGTGATAACCTAAACCCTAAATAAAATCATGGACATTCATAACATCAATAAGCAAGCAGCCTGCCAGACCTGTGCTATAAAACAACCTCCTGACTGGGCTGGGAAAACATTCAAGGAGTCAGAAAACTAATTTATTATCTTCAGAAAAGTTAGCACCTTTCAGTAATGACTTTCTATGTGTCCTTCAAGTGCCAGTGATACTTATTGGGTGGGCTATTTTAAGTTTGAGGACTGGTGGTTAAAAGGCTGTTGGTAACTTAAGCCTCACCTCGATTGAGTCAGGGGCAAGATTGAAATAGAGTTGGATGCGAACAGTTCTGGGCATGGAACACCTCGCTGGGAAGCTGTGCAGTCCCACTTTGAGACAGTTTCTTAGAGTTTCTTCCTTTCCACGGCTGCTCACAAGAGCTTTCCCCTGCCTTTTAACACTAGATTAGAGAATTAGGTAATATTTTATAGAAAACAACATGTGTGGGCATGCTCCCCCCAGAGCTGGCAGAAACTCACTGGCCTTAGTGCTCCTTCTTCTAGATGAAGAGCAAAAGCCAAGCTGTGGCTGTGCCCCCTCTGCACCCCTCTGATGGGCACAGAGAGGCAGAAATGCCCTTGCAGCCAGCAAATCCCTCTGAGCCTGAGAGGAGGGCAATGAAAATAGACTCATTCTCACAGCCTAGAACAGCTTAGGAGTTCACCCTCAGACATGTAACTTCAGTAGCCCTAGAATTTAGCAACAGCCTTGCTCCAAAGATAGTTTGTAAACAATTAGCATATGTTAAAGCTAGTAGGAAGTCAAGACTTACAAGAACTCTGTAAAAATGAAAAAATAAGAGAGACCCAAATTTCCTAATTCCTCAGCTCAGCAAATAAGGAACAGCTACTTGGGCTTTCAAGGCCATGTGGCAAACTGCACATGTACTGAGGAGAGAATCAAGTGCTTTGGGACAGCCCTTTAGCCACAAAGCAAGTCTCTTTTTTCTTTAAATAGAATGAAATCTGGAAAACAGGTTATCAGCATCCATTACCCTAAGAATGCCACCATGGACAGACCTTCAGGTGGGCTCCGAAAGGGATTGAAGCCACAGGGACACAGGTCTGGCTGGCTGGTGGCAGTGTGAGAGCAGAATCCAAGCCTGACATGTGGCCTCTCCAGGAAAAGCTCTGGGCAGGCAAAGTGTTGGTCTCCACATCTCCTCCAAAGCAAGCGAACTGTTGGTCTCAGGTAGGTGATGGCCAGAAATCCCTTCTCCTCCAGCTGTGGTTCCCCTTCCTGAGCGAACACAGCAAAGAGGAACTGCCCACCTTCACCCACCTGCCAGTGATCTCTGGGTTGATTGTGGGCCTTGAGACCATGCTATTATTAGATCTGGAAATTACCAGTCTTTTAAAGAGATAATAATGCAGCCAGGTTTTCATTTATAGCTTACTAGTTTTGCCAGAAAGTGGTATACAGTAAAGATTGAATCACCCAAAACTTGGTGAAAAGATACAGAGGAAACACTATTATTGTGTTTATTACTGTTGAGAGGAAATAGCTGTGACCAGCTCATTTATTTTCTTTGACCAGGTCATATGTTGGTGTCCTGCAAAACCACTTCATCTGATACAGACACGTGGTTACCACCAAACTCCTTTAGCAGGTAGTCCAAGAAATGTAAAGTTAAAACAGTCTTATTACAACACATTAGAAAACTAGCAGAAAACCATCTGGCAGGCTCAGTCCCACAGATTCCTGTAGGAAAAATTTGCTTCATGGTAATCAGTTGTTCCACTCACATGCCTGGGGACTGCTGGCCTGGAGGAGGGTTTCCAGGGCTGGAACAGCCACTGGGATACCTGCCTGCCTTGGGCTCAGACCACAAAAAATGGGTGTCTGGGCTCTTGTCCTGCATTTTATCCCCCAAAACCTCCTGAGCTGGGGGAGGAATGCAAGTTGAGCAGCTTACTTATTCCTTCTACATCTGGCTGCAAAGCTGGTAAGTGACAAATTGTTTGCAAAGAGCAAAAGAGAGCTGGAAATATGCAATGGAC
>JAOXXN010000065.1:1419038-1430454 GCA_026770055.1 Myrmophylax atrothorax | reverse complement strand
GCAATGGACAAAATGTATTCCAATCTCTGCCGATCTGGTGATATAATCTCTGAATTAAAGGGATGTTTTAAATAGATGACTCAATCAGCAAGCAGAGAATGCTGCAAAAATTAGATGCAATTTAATGGTGAAACATTTCCATTTTTGAGGCAGTACATTAAATTATGCAGCAGTGCATCAAAGTAACTTTCAAGTCAAAGTGACCTTTGGGTAAGGTATATTGAAATAATCTTACTTCATAAAATATTTTTAGGGAGAAAAATCCCAACAACTGATATACACAGATTTTGCCATTTCAGTTACCTTACTAAATTAAAAGAACAAAAACAACAAAAAGCCTTGTAAGTGTTCATTAGCAGCAGAAACAGCAGAGAGATACACACACACAGTTAATGTGATCACACCAAAGTGTTAAATTACCTAAACAAGAACTGCAGTAGCAGATTTCTTTTAGAAAAAACGATGGTCAAGTAGACATAGGCGGTAAGATTACCTTTAAAATGTTTTACTGTAGACCTAAAATAGCTACCCAGCTTTGAAAAAGAAAAAAAAGAAAGAGAGAAGGGGAGGGGGGAAAAGAGAGAGAACATAATTTCCAAACCCTTAGCTTATTTTTAATTTATAGTCCTTGGAAAAAAAATAAGTGGATAGCCCAATCATTTATATGCCTGGGCAAAAGCAATACATCTATATAAAAGTACAGTGATATATTTCTGTTGCTAGTTTAATGTGCTGCTCTGTGCCCTGCGTGTTCTGATTCATTGGAGAGCAGCAATCATGTCGACAGGAGCTGTTCTTCAGTTCCCATCAGCGACAACTAAAGGCCAATTCAAGGTTGTGGTGGGGTCATGAATCTAACATAGTCACTGATAGAACAATTTTCCTTCTGCATGACACTGTCGGTGGGACGGAGGGAATATACAGCAAGGACTGCTGCAGGTATGTCTTGTTTCCTCATCCTTCCTCTCCTCCCCCCACCCCCTCCTCCTTTTTTATTTTTAATTTTTGGCCACGGTCTGTGCTGTTAACAAGCAGCCTCTGGGGGATACAGGGTCAGTCAGTGGAAAATAAGAAGACAGGAAACTTCTAAGCTTGCAAGAACCCAGCATACCCCTGGCCCCTGTGCAGAGTAACTCAGCAGCCATCAGCTCAGTGTGAGAGTTGGATCCACCCCAAGAAAACACAAGCTGTATATCTTATGTACAGTCTTATAAAGAAGAAAGATGCTGGACCAAACTCCACAGTGATTTCACCTCTGCTCCAGAACCCTTTGAGTTAAATAAAGAGGCATTTTTATCTGGATGTAACCCCACCTAAGCTGCTATCCTTCTGTGGTATGAAAATGAGACCTGAATTTTGCCTGACAGCACTACTATTTTCACACATTGAAACTTGTAGATGATCCTTCCAGGGAACTTGGCACGAGCTTTGAACAAGTTGGAAAAAAAAAAAAGCCACCTCCCACTATTGTTTCTGCTATATATGTCACTGGGAGAGCAGCTTTTGGAGCAGATGAGTATTATTTCATTCCCATGCTATTACTGCTCATCACAAGACTGTACTGGTCTAAAATAATCATCTGTGGCAAGGTGCAGTTATATTCTATGCTTTATATTTCCTGTGTCTCAAAAGCCAAAGGCCCAGCTCATATCTGTGATGGGTAGGGATAGGTTCAAGCTTTTCTTGCCACCAAATGTGCCTCCCCTGTGCACTATGCTCGTTCATGGAGCAAGGCCACTCTGCAGAGGTCTCTGGAATGGCCATGAGTGAACTTGACCTCACCAAGGCCCAGGTTTCTCCTTCAGTGGGCTGAACACAGAGGGGCTGGCAGAATGATGACCTTTCCTGTTCATAGGGATGCTGCTCACCAGGGGCATGTGGAGCTCAGCCAGCCCGTGGGGCTGAGCCTGCTCAGCTGGTCAGTCTTCTCTTTCTGACATAAATGCACCGGGCACAAATGAGCAGAGAGAGAGGGAACTGCAGCCGTACAAGGGCGCAGGGGGAGCCCTGAGGGGAGATCCTCTCTCTTGAGGGATCTCCCCAGCTTTCTAGGGCATTTCCTTCTAAAGTTCTGCCCTCCTTTTCAAATAAGGGGTTCTCTCTATGTTTTAGGCAGCTTCTAAGCAGGATGAGCCCCAGTCTGCCATTTCCCTTTGATTCCCAAGAAAATTTCAATGATTGCTTACATGGAAACACCCACAGGACCCCTTTTAGGTCCTAAACAGGAGGAGAGGACATAACAAAATTTAAGTCCTCTCCTCCTGTGCTGCTGTGGCCCTTAAGACTTCTCAGACCATCGGCATTTCCCAATTCAGAGTTAGGAATCTTGAACGCACCCTGGCTTGCAGGTTGGTGTGGGTCCGTCGCACAAGGACCGTGGGTGTTCCACGTCCCTTGGGATGGAGCCAGCGCAGCCTCAGGCCCTCTGGTGGTGTCACCGAGAGTTGTCACAGCCTGTCCAGGTGGTGGTTCAGCGTCGGAGTCAGCACGTGGGCTCACAGCCACGGCCCTCGCACAGTTAGCAATGAGAGCAGGACCCCAGCGGAGGCTGAGAGGCAGGACCCGGCTCTGAGCACTCTTAAACTCACAGGCAAAGGTGTGCGAGGAGGTCACCGGCTCTCCTGCCATGGTTGTGTTCGTGGGCACCTCTAGTACATACATCTAGTAAATCACACACACTGATGCTGAAAGAGACTGTGAATGAGATAAATGGTCCCTTTCGCAGTGCCAATGACTCCTCAGTGACACACAGAGCAGCTCTGCCTCTGGCTGGGTTTAGCTGGGTCTGGGAAGGCCCAGACAACCTTCTCAGTCCCAGAGATGGTCCTTCCCAGGCTGGGGCATGTTGGCAAAGCAAAGCCTGAAAAGTGACAGTGGGTCTGTCTGAATGCTGGGGTATAATACAAGAGCCCAGAGTTGTCCCACAGTTACCATCTGCAAATACTAAAATCTCCGTGTTTCTGAGAAACAGTGCAACCAAATTAAAGAAGTGCTCAAACCTAAAATTAACAAAACACTCAAATCTAAAAACGTAGCTGTAATTTACAACCCCCTTTAACAGAGTTTTATTCCTGTACTTTGCAATTGAAGATATTTATAGATAGTGTAAAGAAAAGGGAGTGGAAATGTGTATTTATAAATAGTAAGGAAGGGCTGGAAATGGAAGGAGTGGTTGTGCAACATTCCTGCTGACATGCAGGCATCCCCAGCAGCATCCCACCAAGGATGTTAGCTCTCACTCACTAACTCTCAGGCCCTGCAGCTGTATGCAGCTGTGGCTAAGGAGCCAAAGGGGGTTTTGCTCTTGTTTAGACTGCTGTGGCTGCTCCTGATCAAACTTGCAGCAGATAAGATCACAGCACGCATTTGAACTCAGAAGCACAAGCACATGTCATCATGCTCTTACTGAGCAACTTCCACATGTGCTTGTGTCTGTCACAGCCCAGGTGAAGAAAATGAGGAGGATCTGAAACCTCCCCAAACTCAGTTTTTAGCCTTCCTTTGGGCAGAATGTTTTACTTTCACTTGTATTAAAAATGCATCTCTGGAAATGAAAGACTTGGATCTGTCTCATTATTTTAGATCTGAGCTGGCAACTGAGTTAATATTAAAATGACATACACACACAAATCACATTTCCTATGTTACAAATAACTGGAGCAAAGCGAATATACCAACATTAATAATTTACCTTATGAGCTTAGCCCTTTTTTCTTTTTCTGGAGCTTCCACAAGCAGATTGCCATTTCCTCCAATTTATTCATTATTCAAATTCAGTCAACAGTTTAAAAGAACATATTTACCTACCAGATAGCTTGCATTTTGCTTCCATTTTCACCACTGAGGATTTGTAACAAAGTGTGAGTCACGATCATGTAATTAAATCACATAATATAATTTCTTTTCCTCAGCTAAATCAAAATGTAATACTTCTGGGGAAAAAGTACTGCCAATGTGTCTATAAAAATCAAATTTCTACAAATAGCCTTGTCTATGTCTGAATTTCATTTACATTCATTCTGACTAACAACTCAGCTGCTTAGATGTTTAGCAGATGATCATTAAAACAGGCAGAGCAGCTTTATTTCCTTGCTTCTCTGTAAAGAAAGAAGGAGAATACATCTCCTTTCCTTTGGCAATCTTCAGCTTTTTCTGCCACCAGTCATTTCTTTCCCCCTGGTTCTGCAGGTGCCATTAACAGCAAAAAAGGCTACCAGCAGCAGCTGCCTTTTAGTTGCCTTTTATCCCCTTTTGAGCAGCAGCCTCTGGGCTTTTGCAGATCCGTGGTGAAAGTAAAAACCAGTACTAAGCCAAAGAAATCTCAGGAGCAGGACAATGAATCTTCTTTCACTCCTCCCCCCAATTCTTGTTTTGCTTTTATTTTCCTTACCCAAGAAGAGTAAGTTTATTCATTGCATTTTAGGGGGTTTTTTTGTTAATTTCAAGCCATATTCCTCATTTACTGAGGGGTTAACCAGTCATGAAACCTGCACATAGAAGCTCAAAAAGGCACCAAACAGACCTTTGTCACTTCTCCCTGTCTGATTTTTAGCTAAGCATTCAGGTGCTCCTTGCACTCTAAAGTCTCTGCTATCATGGTAGGGTGCAATTACTTTCCATGACCACTGGAAAGGCAGCCCTGAGTCCTTACCACGTACTGCAAATCCAAGCAGAATCCAAGTGTGCCACCTGGGCAGCAATTCCAGCACGTCCTACAACAGGAAATGAAGTTCTACCAAAAAGCAATTATTACTTGTGGAATTAGCGTGGTGAATATGCAATGCCAAGTCTCAGTCCTAAGGAATTGCAGAAATGGTTGATCTTCATAAGAGTGAGGTGTCTGCAGACTGAAAGAGCTGCCCAGTCAATAGGATTGTTGGTGGGATCTCAGACACCTCCAAGGTCTGTCCCAGGTTTGGCCTGGCATTTTCAGAAGTTGCTGGATCAGAGAATCATAGAATCATAAAATGTTGAAAGGGACCTTAAAGATCATATAGTTCCAACCCCTCTACCACGGGCAGGGACATCTTCCACTAGATTACTTTGCTCAGAGTCCCATTCCATCCTGGCCTTAAACACTTCCAGGGATGGGGCAGCCTTGCCACCCTCACAGTAAAGAAGATCATAATGCATGTATATCATTCAAACATGTGAGACTGCTTAATTCCATGGAGGATTTCTGCCAACCCAGTCTTTGATGCTGCTAAATGAATGTAAAGATTTTAACACCAGTGTGCAGATCTTAGAAAGGAGCAAAGGCTTTTTCAAAGAACAGAGTTGCAGGGGATCTCTTCTAAACCCATTCTGACTTCTAAATGACAGCACTCTCTGCATTTTTGGAGGAGACAGAATAGATTTAGAAAGTGGCTGCTTATCGATTTATTGTCTTTATGCTGGACATAGCTTTTTATTGAAGAAAGCAGATACTCAATAGTGTTAACTAGTAATGGGAATTGACTTTTCACTAATTGCACAGAACCTGGCATTAATACACTTTAATAGAAAATAGGCTTGTGCACTCCAGATCAATCCAAAAGTTTTTTCTGACTACACTGCAGACAAAGGACTCCAACAACAACAACACAGCTAAATAAGACATTGTATTTATTTACTTATTATTCCTCCAATTACTGAGATAGGGAAATATCTCCAGGGAATGATGGAAATGCTTTAACTCAGCTGCTTTTCCACTGCTTGTTTGCTCCTTAGGGATGAATATTTCCTGGTCTGCTATTCTGCCCCATTTCCCTAGTTTGTACACAGAGGAGCATTTTTGTCTGGCCCAGGTACAGTGGGATGCAGGCAGAATAAATGGGCTGGAAGCATTATTATATTTGCTTAAAATGTTCATGTTATGGAACAAATTCTCTGTATGTCCAGCTTCACCCTCTGGTTTCTCATTGGAGGAGCACAAGTGGATTAACAGCAAAGGGGGATAAACCCCCTCAGTGTTATCCCAGGTGTGTAGCTCTGTGAGGCTCAGCTGGTTCCAGAGGAGACATTGTGAGTCCTGGGGCCCAGGAGGGGAAAGGCAGTGGGTTCAGCCACAAACTGCATTTTCACCCAAGTGTTGCCACTGCCTTGGAACATTTGCTAAAATAAAGCTTGCTCCCGTGATGCAGTTAACAGGTGGTTTGCATTGCCTGTCAACCACCTCCATAAGGGAGTTGTAGAAAAACAACACAGGACCAAGGCTCAGTCACCACCCCACTGAAACTCCCACAGAAAATGGGAACATGTGCTCTCATAGCAAATAGCACTTCCAAGTGGAGCAAATTGGAGTCCTGGCCCATTTTAGGCACTATTACCAGTCCAATAAGGCAGTTAATAATAAAGGACTGCTGGTTTATTTCACACACTTAAGTAAAACAGGATGGGAAACCCTTACTAAATGATTTGTGACACTGAAGTATTATATTAGCAGACAGCCTTCAGAAGAAAGGCAGGTTTTTCCAGCACTTTTGGATTTTCAAATGGTAGAAGTCCATGACTTTCTCTGAACAAAGTTTGAAGCACCCTCACCTTTAGAACAGCCCCTGCCACAGTCATCAGCTACATTTAGATCCCCGTTGAGCCTCCTCTGAGCCCAACTGAAGAAGAAAGCCCCATTCCCCAGGGTGCTGGCAGTGACATGGGGGCTGATGAAGGGCAATGCTAATTAGTGCTTCGTGCTAGTTAGTGATGTATGCTCGTGTCATGGGAAAATCATTTTTAGCTCCATGGGGAGCTGGCACAACTCGACTCCTCCTGTGTCTGGCTTCCCATTGAATGGTTCCTGGGAGGAGCTGGGCTACAGCATCGCTGTGCTGCTTCACACAGGGGCAAAGGCAGCTCTGGAAAAGGAACCCCACACTTCAGAAAACTTTCGGCTCACAACAGTCCTTTGATGCAGGAGCCAAACTGCAGAGAGAAACCTCCTCCAAAAGGGAGGCGATACCTCAAAATCCCTCTCCAGGCTGGTCCCGATGGGTCTCTCTGCAGTGATTGGGCACAGGAGAATGCAGGAAGGTGGGAGGTCCCTCTGTCAGTGTTTCAGGCTGAGGTGTGCCTTGCCCATTTGAAAGGACAGGGAATGTGTTCGTGCAGGCAGCTGAGGGCCCCTTTGGGATGCAGCACACATGTACTTGTTTAGGCAGTTTTGGTCCAGGTCAGAGGGCTGAAAACCCAGAGCCACATCACCAGAGCCAGGCTCTTGGGGTCCACTGAGAACACCCTGAATTTTTTTCTTCTTCTTTATTTTGTTGCTGATAGTTTATCAAAGAAATGAGAACTCAAACTATAGCTCAGTGCTAAGGAAGTATTAGCAGTTTATCATGACTACTGTTTAAAAGCATGTTATTTACTGCTTCTTAAACACTGCTAATATATTATTAATTAATATCCTATCCTGAAATGGATTTATACCATTATCAATCAGTGATAAAGCCACGTTTATTTGTCCCCTTTCCTAACATGGTAATTTATACATGAAGAGCCACTCTATTTGTAGTGCCAGACATGCAGCTGCTTCTGGATACCTGAAGATATGTGGAGTAACTTGCCCCACAGGAATGTTTTATTTAGTAAGACAGGCCTTTGAAGTGAAAGGGTAACCATTTGTGATCATAACCTTGGCTTTGCACTTCTAGCAATTATCCTTTAATTGCATTACCCTATTTGAAATAGAGTTGTAATTGGAAAAAAACAATTTGATGTTCCCTGATGCACACTCTGACATGCATTATTTGCTTTTTATTCAAATATAAATGTTCTCTATAATGCTATCAAAGACAGGAGAAAAATAAAGCAAAATTGAAATGTCAGTAGCAATTTCTGACATGTGAGAAGCATCATCAACTAGTGCTGGATGGAAAAAAATAGTGAAATTAGTAGAGTCAGAGGAAAGGAGAGATATAAAGGGGGAAAGAGCTACAGCTCTGCTCCTCCAGAAGCTCTCTCTGTAGCACATGGGTAGTATCTAATACTGAGCTGGGTACCAGCTGTAACTGAGTGATGAATGGGCCTTTCAAATTACATTGAAGCAGAAGATGTAGAAGGATAATTTCCAGCCTTCCAGTTAACTATTGAATAATTGCTGAGGCCAATACAAGTCAATGAAATGCAGGTCCCCTTTGCTCATACCCTACAGGACAGAACACACACTTAGGGAGAAAAGCAGTTTTACTTCTTCACTCTTGGGCAGATTTGAACAAATCCAATTGGATCAGTGGCAACATAGACCACATCACTTGCATCTGGTATTTCTGAGAGGTGAGCTCCAACTGGTTTGGCTGGATCTGCTGCATTTTCAGTCCTACAAATGTGCATGTTACTGAGACCTGAATCAACCTTGGGACCATTTGGAGCACTATGCAGATTAAAATGGAGGAAGTTACAGGTGCAGTGTTAGTGAGTCCAGTTCTGCCACTCTGCAGCAAAAGTATCACTTAGAAAGGAATCAGTATGTGCTCAGAGGGTACACCAGGAAAACCCTGTTATCCCAGTTTGGGTCAGAGATGCCTGGTTGGAATGGAGTGTGTGCATGTAGAGCTTGATGTTGCAGCTCACTCACACTGGAGCAGAAGAAACTGCAAACACCTTCTGCAGCAACTCCTATGATGGATGCCCTTTGTCTGTGGCCCTGCATCCTCATTTGCTGCAAACCAGATCTAGCCCAATCTTTTACTTCAAAAAGTCAGCAGTTCACAGACAAGGAATTAACACAGGGGAGTCATAAAGCAGAAGTAGCTGGCACAGACTAGGCTGGGTAAATTTGGCCTTTCTGAGGTTTTTGATAAAAGCAAAATTGAACCCACAACACAGTAGGAAGAAAAGTTCTTAAAAAAATAAAATTCTAGGTTTGCCTAGAGATACAACCAACTTTCATTAGCATAGGTTACTGTGCTTTCCACCCAGTTAGTTTATAATGGCCACATCCAACAGAAAGTACATGAAAAGTTATCTGTAATACTGTTGTCTGTCTGCCTGCCCTGTCCCCATTCTGAACTCCAAAGGCAAACCCAAATATTCAAGTTCAGATCTGGGCATTTGGCACCTAACATTTCATAGGGGCTTCAGGTTTCTTTGCGTCTTTAGGTGACAATCCTGTAAGGGTTACCCAATGTTTTATTTTGGGAACCCAACAACAGAAAGTGATTTTGTTTTAGGTGTACAGTGATGGTTGCTCTGCAGCTGCTTCCTCCAGTGGGTTCTTAGAACCATAAGATCTCAGGCACAATCTCCATCCCTGTTTCACATGTAACCAGTGAGGTGAATGTGGCTTTGTCCAAACAGTTCTGTCAGTGTCAGCATTTTATCATTACACATTTCACCTGGGCAGAACCCACCTATTTGCTTGGCTTCCTTACCCTCCTAAGCCATTTCATTCAAGACTAGGACTGTTAGGAGGAGCTCCCTACTGAGCCATGGAGCAGTGCAGGGAGATTTGGGGCTCCCTCAGTGCTGCTTGGAGGAGCCTGTACAGTTTTAAGGAGCCACTGGAGGTTCGGCATCCTACACAAGTGTATTTAACAGAGTAATCACTGATTTTTCTCTTTTCCTGGAGATTGAACTGTAACTCTCAGAACAAAGATAACAAATGAAAACCAAGCCAAAATAAAATCACGCTAATTATTAACTATTAAGAAGAGCTGGTTTGTCAGGAGAAAAGTTTCAGGAACATTGAAATCAGCTGGCAGGATCCAGCCCATCTGATTGAAAGCTGATAAAGAAGTCACCTGAGATAGCAGGATCATGTTATAAAGCAGAAGGAAAGGAGCACCTTTGAGGCTTGATGGTGAGGATTTGGGGTTGATTATTTGTTTTGTTGTGCTACAAGTTTACAAAAGAAAATGGTTGAAGTTAGAAGAAAAATCATTCTCATCTGGATTATCAGGTACTCTTATGAAGGACTAACTAGAAAAAGAAGATTGAATTAAGAAAACTTATGGCACTGAAAGTTGGTGAAATCTGAATTTCTACCTTTAAGCGAAGTAGTTGTGTTAATGGGTTTTTTAGTTTAGTTTCTCAGATGACTTGTGAGGACCTAAAAGCTGCTAATAGAGTAGGATTATTGAAGTCCCAGTGATTTCTTTTTGAGAAGTTAAGTTCTGATCGTCGTGGTATGCAGGTTACCTGGGTTGCACAGCTGATGCTTGCTGATATATATTTAATATATTAACTAATGTTGTCGATGGTACTAATTCAGTAACTAAAATGATGAATTTAAAGTAGGTAGAGCTATTATTTAAAATGCAAGAACAAATGGAAGAATAACAAGGGAGAAATAAGAAGGTGATGGAAGAGAGTTGCTTTTACTTCTGGTTGCAGTGCGGGACTCTGCATTGTTTACTCTCAGGAGGTTGTGGTAGATAATACTGACACCTGTGGGCGAGATGGAGAACTGAGCTTACTGCAATCCACTTGTTAATGTCCTAACTAGAGCTTGGAAAGGGAAGTAATTTAGCGCGTGATACGCATTTCATTTGGTGGCAAGTGAATGTGAAAGGCTACTGAAGGAAGCTGAGGGAAGAAGAGAACAATTAGGGCAATTTTCTCACCACTTAGTCATGGCAGGAGCACCAGGAACACTTCTCATTGCCAGCTGCCTCTTGACTTCCCCCACCCAACACACCTTATGCTAGGCTGTTTCTGGCTGCTGTTCTGGTTCCTGTGCTACAATTCCGTAGGACCTCCTCCCTGTTAGCCGGGGAACCAGGACACGGGTTCTACTGAGCACACCGGGGCCCCTGTGGCTGTCAGAAGTTTCCTGTTTGGCCAGTGAGTGAAGGGCCCTGTTGTGAGTGGGTTTCTTGGCTACTCAGTACTGAATTTTTAAAAGAATGTGCAGGCAGGAGCCCTTAATCAAGGTTTCATAGCAAAATTGTAAATGTACCTACAAAAATCGTGGTGCTCTCCTCTTAAAGAACTAGCAACCATCGAGGTGTTTGGAGGGCTATTGAGATGCTCTTACATAAAGCACAAAAAGCAAGTAAGTTCCTCTTAAGTGCTAATTTTGTCCTCGAGTGTGCTGTGCTGCAACCCTCATAGATGTGGGTGATATTCTCTTGCCCCGGGTTCGGTTACCGAGGCTCAGGGAGCCCTTCCCTGGGGAATGCCCTGGCTCTGGGGTTGCAGCTCTCGAAGCTGCTCACGGAGCCGCTCAGGGCTGGGTTCGCAGTAAAGCGATGCCCTCTGCCGGGTATGCGCAACTTGGGGAATGTCATCCTCTGTTTCAGAGCAGGGTATGGATATGTATGGCCAAACTTCGGGAACGAAAATTTGGGAAGGGCTCTCCCCATGTGCCCTTCTAGCCTGCACAGTGGACTTTTTAGGTGAGGCACAGCGTGCGCAGAACTGGACCCACCGTTTAAGTCCTGAGGTCCATTTGCCACGGCCGAGCGAGCTTGGACAGTGACAGTGAAGTCCTCGGGACTGT
>JAOXXN010000065.1:1385054-1410852 GCA_026770055.1 Myrmophylax atrothorax | reverse complement strand
TAGCCCCCCCCCCCCTTTTTTTTTTTTAAATTCACTGAGATGTTTTTGTAGTTACTGAGCCATCCAGCCTCCTCCAAATCTGGGTATGTTAGGAAGTATCACATGCTTTTGTGGAGTTGATAAAATTGTGCTCAGTGGTAACTGAAATCCCAAGTAAATTGTGGTTTCATGATGTCATGTGTTTCATTCTGATTCTGAAATTTTCTTCGTGCAATTCTGAGTACAAAGAACAGCTCTGATGCTGAGAGTGATACCATTGGATCAAGTCTTCAGATCCTCATTCCTTAGCAGGAACAAAGATTCCCTTTATCTGCCTGTCCAGCTGGTATCTAGTCATCTATACATTGTTTCAGGTTTCCAATTGTAAGAAAATTGTTAATTGCTTGGATCACATTTCCTGGTACTTTCTCAATTTTTGTCTTCAAAGGAGAAAGTGCCTTTTCTCTTATGCAATTAATAACTGACACTTATTTTCCTCTCTCAGGTCTGGCATTTTAAATCGTTCTGATGAGGCAAATCTTTTGCTGATTTTTTCACTTGTTACTTTATCACATTGTTGCTGTCTGGGCAGAACTGCCATGCTGTCAGGGTGTCACTGTGCAATCAGACCTCTGGGGAACGTTTGCTCTCAAATTATACTTCACAATTTCGTTGCATGGGCTATTGGTTCAGGGTGTTTATTTCTCTGAGACCTCTGAAGAGCAGACCTAAGAAAAAGCAATAGTTGATAAATAATGGTATTTCTGATATTTGAAATGAATATTCTACTTTCTGAACATGTTTTGGTTTCCTGTCTTTATTACACTCCAGCTATAGGAGACAAACATTTGGACCATTATTTATCTTGAATTCATCTCATTTCAAGTATATAAACATATATCACTGGAACATTTCCTTAATTATTCACTTTAATGGACTGTGACCAAGATGTTATTTTCTTTTTTTTTGTAATTTCTTTTTTGTTTTCTGTAGTCTCAGTGTTTATGGTGGCTTATATTGCTTTTTTTTCCTTTATTTTGAAGCTTATGCATATTATGCTCATCCAGCCTCTTTGTGGTACTGCACTATAATGAGTGGAAGAATTTTAGAATTCTCTATGACTTTTACTCTGGATGATAAACATGCATTCACTAACTTTCTAATGCTTTCCATGGATTTCAAAAATATTAGGAAGTTCTTGGAAAAAAGTCCTTTGCATATCAAAAGTCCTTTGCTTAGCATAAGTGTCCTATTGTAAGTGAAAGTGCAAACCATACATACAAGTACTGTTTGTTAATGTTGGCAGGCAGGAGCTACATTTCTGGGCTACAACTTCTCTGTGCCAAGGTATTAGAAAACCTGTCCAGGAAATGGTTCAGCAAATAGATTCCAAATGACAAAGGCTGAGAAAATTTCTCCTAGGAAGAGCTACTTCATATTGTTAATATTTTATAGCCTCTTAGAAGTTCTCAGCGGGAAATGTTACAATATTTTTATGTATTGGTCTGACTGGAGAGATGTTTAGATGTTAATCTAAATCTTTTCAAAATGCAGAGACACTTTAAAGACTTTAGTGTGCAGGTTCATCCTAAGATTAGTGGCTTCTCAAGTAAGAGACATGCAAAAGAACTAGAGTTTTCTGTCTGAGGAGGATATCTTCTCATAAATTAGTGTTTTGTATATTTATCAGATGTCTCTGAACGTAAGTGCCTTTTCTTTTAGTAGCCAGGAACTCTTCGGAGTGATATAACACAGCAGAGTACACAAAAGCATCTGCTTTGTTCTGTGTTTGTTCCCATGAGGTAACTTGTACACTACACAGTGGTACATTCTTTGCTGAAGGAGAGCAAAGCTAATTTTGTGAAGTGAAATATGGGTGCTGTGCTTGGGTCAGGATGGGTATTCTGAAGTTAGGTCAGACTTGTATTCAGCAGTTTGGTTTTGTGTCTTAGCACTGGTAGTTTTTTGTTTGTTTTGTAATAGTGGAAAGCATCAGAAAATAATGGCAAGCATATAAAAATGTAGAAGAAAGATTTTTGTTTGGGAATGGATTTTTTTTATGCCCTCAAGTAGGGTGGGTGTTGCTTGTTTTCACTCGTCTTTACTCTCCAGATAGTACCATGACTAACAGAAAAGATGTAATGTGCTGAGTTATAGCCATTTGCATGGAAAAACTGTATTCCTCTCCAATCCCTTTCAGACTCTTGTCTCCCCAAGCACCAAATGATGTCTGAACCATCATTTCTTAAGCAGCAGCACAAGCAGGCTGATGCCTGTAGAGTGCAACCCTGTGGGAAAAGTCCTTGAGCTTTGCAAAATGTCTTGCTCTGAGAAACTAAAGCAGATGTTAGAGCAGAAAGAATTTATGCCAGAACTTAGTAAGATGAACAGAAGGGGGAAAGGTACTGGGGGAAAACAAAAAATGAGAGACTAGATTAGACTGGGACAGAATAAATGAAGGAACATTGAGGACTGACTGAGATCCTAAATTAGAGATGAACTGAGAAGACAAGTTGGTAAGAGGCAAAGATTGGGAAAGAAAGGATTGAAAGAGAAATGTAAGCAGCAGGAAAGGCAGAAGTAAAATAAATGGTAGCTACTAGCAAGAGAGTCCAGAGCTCTGAAGTTACTGCAATTTTTTTCTCTCCAGTTAATTTCACTTGATAAAATTCCAATGTATGAGAAATCTGGCTTTGATCCTTCTGGCAGTGGAGGTACACTTGTTTCTTAAAATAGGGACATATCAGGAAGGTAATGTGTTTTATCTTAAGGAACCAAGTATGAGAAAATCCAGTGCAGTGATTGCTTTCCCTTCAGTTTACAAAGGAGCAGTTATTTGTCAAGGTGGTGGTGCAGAATACATTCTGGTCAACAGCTGTGTACTGTTTTTCTGTGGTTTTGCTCAAGTTCATTAACACTGAGAGCTCAGAACATGGACATGGAAGAGTTAAAATGTGAGCTAAGAGCAGTGGTTGTATCAAACTGAGTCAATACTGTTGTTATTTTGTTAAACAACAGCTTGGAGAAAACACAAGGTAGCAAGTGGAGAACTGGAGATAACTCACTTAAAAAAGCCTGCACTAAGAGTAGACCAACCAAATTTAGTTTGGCTCCCATACTGAAGCAAACAAGTTTAAATTTACATGTAATAGTAATATATGCCCTGAACTGGGGTTGGGGGTGGGTATAAATCACACTACTGTTGTTTTAGAGAAAAGAGAGGCAGAGGCTTTTAATTAGCTTTTCACAGTACTTAATGGAATTTGCAAATAAAATTATACAATACCTTATTCATATTGAAATGCTCCACAATCATAACCTAGGAAATTACATTTCTAGAGTCTGGATATGCTTTTTACCCCAAAGTTAACATTTTGCTTATGAAGACATTAGAATGAGTAGGCTTAAGAATGTATGTTCTACTAAAACATGATAATTCGAGCAGAAGAAAAATTTTTGTGACTGTTCATTGTACTACAGTCTTCACCTCAAGTGGTGTCGAAATGTGCATATCATGCTTTTAGATCAAGGAGCTGTTTGCCCTCAGGTAGAATACAGTGGAACTGTCTTGAAGGGAAAAGTGAAATTGTGGACAGAAGTTGGTATAGAAGAATAATTTCTCTATGTGGAGGAATCTTTGATTGTAGCTGTATTTATTTACACTGAATTATGATTCATTATGCCAAGATTTTCTTTATCCCCCTCTCTTATGGTCTTCAGAAATGTCACCAAAGCTCCCAAAGGGAGAGGGCCAAGAACACAGTGCGATCAGCTCAAATGCTCTTGAGGTGAACTGTACAAGACCCATTACAGGGATGGAAGTGATGGAAGCACTGACTTGGTGTTTTGTTTGTAGGCTGACTTTGCCCTTAAATGAACAAGTTAGAGGAGTGTCAGCAGTCACATACTGGTGTTCCATCAGCGTGAGGGGTTACTTTGTGGTCTACCAGAGCAGCATGTGCGGTCTTGACTAGAAGCTGTCAAAGCAAAACAATTCCCACCTCTTCGCTGTGTGTGTTTGACGAATCTTTTTCCATTCAGTTCTTGTCAGTCATACTCTAAAATCCCATCACAGTATCAGGTGGCAAAACCAAAGCATGAGCAGTTACATAGTAGATTTCTGATTTGAAGCAGAATGTTTAATTTTATGTGAGGTGATGATAGTTTTTTAAACTGAACATGTTTAAACTTGTGAACAAGTGTTTGGTGCCGCCAGCTAATTCTGACTATCATTGCACTTCAGATATACACATGAATTAATTGGGACTACAGCAGTCTTTCTGTAGTTAAAAAAAACCCAAAGAAACAAAAAAAACCCCAAAACATCACAAACACCAAGGAAACCAAACCAAACCAGAAATCATGGAGTTGAATGGGGGAATAAAAAGGAGGATCACATTAAAGTTCTGGTCTACCTGGTGGGGAATGTAATGCTGCTTTATTTAGCCTTAGTTTATCCTTTTCACAAACTTTTAATTCTTCCTACCCCCTTGCCCCTTAATATCCTTCTCAGTGTTTTGTCCTCCAGCAAATACCTTCTGAACAGTGAGCTCATATTGTATCTTGCAGTTTGTGGGAATTCTGCAATCTCTTTATTAAGATTCTCTCGTCTCTCTTCAGTTCAGAAAGCCTTCAGAGCTATTGTTTTTTCACACTGTTGTTTTCTATGGTTTTCTTTACCATCAGTAATTTTTTGACACTCGGAAAGAGGCACTCCCTAAAAGATCAGCTACTCTGTTAGAATCAGCATTTCAATTGCTACAATGACAGCTTGATGCTGAAATGAGGATCTGCCTGCAGTGAAGCTACTGGGATCTTCTGGAACAGAGTAAATGCACTTGTGAACAGATTTTCCTTAAAGTTTGCTTGCTTATGATTGTATAAGGGTGTCTGCTGCCCTGAGAAGCATAAAAATAAGAGCATTCTCGTTAGAGTAGCAGGCAGAGGGCTGTTAATCAACCGAGTGCCTTGTTAAAGAGATAATTGAAAAGTCTTCAGCTAAGTGTTGATCCAGAGCCCACTGAAATCAGCAGGTGGCTTTGAGTTAGGTCTGGCCTGCAGTGTTTCAGTGGTGTTTGTTTTAACAGGATCTCCCATCACTTAATCTCCCAGAAAGATGGAGAATACATCAGGGTTTTTTAGTGCTTTTAAAAATTGGGAGATAAGAGATTTCATGGCACTGGGAGTTTACTGCTGATTCCATGACTCTGGACAATGACTAAACAAGTGACAGCTTTGGCACAAATCCATTTTATCTGGAAATATTGCACATAGACTTATAGGCCTGGAACAGTTCTAGCTGCCTCGATTATCTTGCTTGGCCTCTGAGCTGTTACAGCTCATTGCTCTTTCTCCTGCCATAGAATTCTGTCTCAGCTTTGCATGCATCCTTCAAGACTGCTTTCCTGCCAAAGCCCCTGAGAAGATACTGCCTTAATCTTGGTGTGATGCTGCCTTATCTGCAATAGGCCCCTGAAACTTCATAGTGCCATGTTTTTACTGCAGAGCCAGTATGTGTCAGCTGCACTGCCAATAATTGTTGAGCTGTCTATCTGACTCTCAGGAGAACACCAAACTACATTGCAGTTTTTTCTTTTAGCTAACCATGCATGTTTGTTACTTGCACAGAGAGGCTGAGTCCCCATTTTGGTGCTATGCTATTTTTCACTATATTTAAATGTCACTCCACACTGGCCCTTGTGGGGCAGTCAACTTGCATGAAAAAACATTGCTTCAGGTAGAGAATTGTATGTGGTAGGAACTGAATGAGCCTCAGTGGTCAGGATGTAATTGAACTGATTCTTCACTGACAGTGTGCCTGGAGTATCCCATAGATTGCTCACATGTAGTTTTATGGAGGGTATAATCCATATTTTCTAAAAGGAAATTGTAGTTTTGAACGTTCTGTGTTTTTGTTGTCTCTATGTGCTTTCTCTGTTCCTGAAGGCACCATGAGGCAGGGATGTCAGTTTTCTGCGTGCTGACTGTTGAGGGATGATTTGGTGGGTACTGAATCCTCCCAGACATAAGTAGGCAAGAGAGGGAGTGTGTGCCAGGGCTGCCTATTCCTGACCTGGGTGTAGTGCAATGCCATCTTGTGGAGCTGCGTTGTATTAATGTAGATTAACACGAACAACACATTCTGTGGGTTTGGCAGGTGCTTTCCCTTTTCCTCAGAGGGAGACCTGCACATTTATCCTGTCATAACAGACAGAACAAACCACAGAGCTCTAGAGCTTTATCAAGAGGGGTAAATAATTCATGACTTCAGAATAACACAGAAGTACTTAGACAGGTTGTGAGCAAGACAATTTATTATTTGTGGTCAACATGTTAAGTGTCTCTTTTCATACAACACAATATATTTCTTATTGGGGTTATAGCAAAGGAGAATTTTAAGGGAAGTTACAAAGAGCAGCCAACAATTGCCTTTCTGCATGTGTCAACTCTTAAAGGTGTTTGTCTAAAAAATTAACAAGAAGGTGATGGGAGCTGTCACTATAGCTTGATTGGAGGCCTCTAAATACTTAATGAGAGATGATGGGTCAGAAGAATCACTCATAATGAGCCTTGAAAATGATGGCAAATAGCTTATGGTTAGTGCAATAGAGAAGGGATGGTCAGAGAAGGTTGCAAACAATAATTATGTAGCTGGATTGACAAACAAGGCTGGTGACCTGTGCAGCCACATTTTTTATAAGTCTACTAAGTGCAAAACTTTTGCAGAAGTGCAAAAGATTATTACTTTTCTATACATTTTACTATTTGAGGTTAACATAATCACTGGCAAATAAATATTCTTTATCTTCACTTTTTCCTTCTGTCGAATGTGTCCCTGAGGCACAATATGCCATGGGGTATGCTATATTCTTTGGAAATTCTGCAGCTAAAACATGCACAATGTAAAACCTGTCTGACATAGAAGTTTGGAGAAGTACTAGTTGTACTATAGCTCAAACAGCAATGCTTAATTCTTCATTGGCTTTTTATTGCTTTCTTAGCACTCCACAGCTGTATCCTGCACTTGAGGGAAAGTAGGTGGACAGATAAATATTGTTTCTATGAGTATGAAATTCCCTCTTAGCAGAGGTGGAAGGGCATACCTCATGTTCAGTGTGTGCTACCCTGCCCTTAACTGATGCTTAGAAAGGAGGAGAATCAAGTTCTCTGTGTATATTTGATTTGGTTTTGTTTTTTTTTCCCCCACACACTGCATGTACTTCAGCAATGCTCAGCTAGTTTTAGCTTCTTTTAAAACATGTTTAAGTAACTTAATATTACACCTCTCTGTTCAAGGAGACTGAATTTCTGGTTTATATGTGGGAATTATCATACTTGGGGAACTTCATATTTATACCCGTGCTTGGTGGTATGCCAAAGATTCCTTGTAAGAGTTGACATTGCTCAGATGAAAAAGAATGATGCTGCTTGATTTCTGTGAGCCATCACAACTGCTAAGATGGATAGATTTCAAATATTGAGTCTTTACTGCTTTCTTTGGAAATATTCTGGAACAATCTGGGGCGATAAAATTACCAGATAAATCAGTCTAGCTTGCTTGTTAGCATTTTGGGAGCTGAGAAAGAGGTTATATGAATTTATTAATATCATAATTTTTGTACTGTTCCAGACACTTTTATAAGATTATTTTCTGAATGCTTTATCTGTTGATTCAGAGAGTAATCATACTCCTAAAAAAGATCTATGGGAATTAAAAGGAAAACTCTCTCCACTCCAGAATCTCATGAACTTTCTCTTTCTGTGTCCTTGATGGGGTAAAAAAGATGAGTGGAAGATTACTAGGGTAAGATTCATATTCATTGAAATAAAAAGAAACTAACTCCTTACTGCTGGAGTATATTTTAAAGTCAAAAAGTATTTCTGTATTATCATATTAAAGGAGAATCTTGCCATCCATACTTAAAGAGTATCTGGTTCCATTTCATCTCTTCTCAACATTCTGGAAGGGACACATAGCCCAGAGGTGTCCTTAAATTACACTGGAGTTGAATAGATTTTAGGATACTTAAAAAAGGATAATGAGAAGCCACCCATAGTGAGTTTTGAACCTTCGTGCAAATGAGTGGTTTGGGTCACTTAAGAATCACTCTCAAAGCTATCAGGAAAAGTAGATTTAATATAAGTTTGCAAAAGCGAGACAAAGTTTGGTGCAAGGCTCACTCTATTACTTAATACATAGATGAAGCACAAAAAGAGAAACCAGCCTGGAAGAAACTTACACACTGACTGGGGGCACAAAACAGGTAGAGGGTGCACAAGGGTAAGGGAGACCCTCCTGCTGAGTTAAAAGGTTCACAGTGGATGCCTTGGTTTCTAACCTGATGGAGCTAAATCCAGACTTAGCCCCAGACATGGTCAGTAGTTTATATCTTAAGGATTTAGCAGCACTTAATCATTGACTTAATTGAACATTTACAAACCAATTCAGTAGGATTTATATAAGCACACCAGGAACTTAACTGTAGATCTGAGAAGGTGACATTCACTCTGCGCTTGCTCTGCACACACAGACACAAAGAGCTACATATGAAGGTGTACCTGTTAAATTCCCCTCGAGTTCACTGAAATGCATCAGTTGCCTTTGCAGTTCTCACTGGCCAAATGGTTCAGCCTCGAGGAGTCAGGAGTATCAGCCAAGGCCCTGTTGGCAGCTTTTGCTGATGGTCCTCTGAGTGTTCCAGACTTGAGGGCTGATGAACTCCAAGAGGTGTCCCATGCAGAAGGGGATGCTGGCCCAGCCTGCTGTGGTCCAGCAGAGCGCAAAGGACTTCACTTAGGACTGCTGCCTATGAGTTGCAAGGTGTTTGGCTCAGTCATCTGTCAGTCTCCGTCCTGGCCATAATCCAAGGTGGTGATTGCTGGAATTTTCTTCAGAAGTGCAGTTACGATAGTATTGTTTCACTCTGGGTATGAATCAGGCAAATCATGTTTCAGGGCTTCAAGGCAGGGCTTCAAATCATGTTTCAGGGCTTCTGTTAGACAACAGATGTTCCGGGGAACAGGCAGTGCTTCTGATAAACTCAAGGGGCGCTTAATTGCCCAGGAGCTGTTAATCAAGGCTAAGACACAATAAGAATTCCTGAGATTGCTGAGCATTGTGAAGAAAGGGAAGAGTGGGGGGATGCACCACCAAACCCCTTAGCATAAGATCTTAGGTTTGCATGAATTCATTGCCACTCTTAATGCTAATGAGAATTGCTCTTATGCTGAAAAGCTGGTTTGTGATTTAGAGTTTTTCTTATGAAAAAATTATGCATTTAAGAAGGATTGTTCAAATGCAGGAAGTCTTACAAGTCAGGTGGAATTTCAGAGCTGAACTTCAAGCAACTGTTACACAGACTCATAGTTTATTCTGGTGAGCTACCTGAGGACACGTTAGTGTACTACAGAGTAAATTTGATTTAGGAAACCTGACTTGTGGAGATTTTAATTTAGATAACTAAGGCTGTGTTCCTGAAAGTATTGCTCACAATGAATTATGATGTGATTTGTTTTGGAAACTCAAGTGTTCACCAGGAAAATCTGTCTGGCCTTGGTTTCCCATTGAATTTTACTTTAGTGCAGGTGCCACATAAAGGTCATTCTCATCCAGGCAAAGAAAAAACATTACTGGAAGTCAAAACATTGAGCTCAATAAATACCAAAAGCTGGCTAAGATGAAGTGATGAAAAGGGAAATTATCTTTTGTTCCACATTGAAAGTAAGCCTTGGGAGTTTCATTACTCATATGTTCATTTCTTCTTCTCACAGTATCAATATAATTATCTTTTTGTGTGTATGTGATTTTTTGATCAAACAGTAGTAAAATAGACTCAGTATTGTGCTCAGTGGAGGTGGAAAGCCAGTTAAAGACACTTAAAAATACTAATGATAATGTTTTTATGGACTTTACTGCGCCTTTTTCTTAGTTGGAGGGACTTCATACCACTATTTTCCCTAGAGAACCAGAGCTGTAAGTCATCCAGAAGATTTTCCTGCTGCCTTCCCTGCAGAATGTGAGCATTTCACAGTTATGTTGTGCACTTTTGCCATATGTCCTTCTGCTGAGGGCTTTTAAAAAGGACTTGTGCTGCTGTGCAGTTAATTCAAAGGCACTATTGAAAACATCCACTTAGCAGGAGATGACTGATGATGGTTCTTGGTACTGAACATCACTGCCATTTATCAATTACTGATAACTTGCCTTTCAAGCTTGTGTGGCAATATGTGTTCCCAAAAGTAAGAATGTGTCCAGTTAGTGTTAGAGCAGGACTACTGAGTAACTGGATTTATGCAAACTGAGACACTTAATCTGCAAACTTGAATAAGGTGGGTGTAACACTATGCACATAATTTAGAAAAGTAGGCATGATTTTAGGTGCTTACCATGTGAGAAGAATGAGAACAGAGTTACTGACAGGAAAAACTGACTAGAATTTCTTTTCAAAAGACTTTATGTGGAGTAGGTGGGAATTGTGAGCAATGTCATGATTAAAACTGTGCAAGAATGCTTCTCTTTCTGCTAGTCAGTAGCCAGGAAATGTGATAAGGAAAGGAAGAGGAAAGCAGTTGTTTATTAAAACTAAATAGAAGTATAACATATCCAAATAATGTTTTTTTTTATTATTATTTTTCTACTTAACCGAAAGTCTTAAAAAGAGTTATACAACCTAAAATCCTGAGCATCGTCTAAGGAAGTAAAAGGGCAGTGAGATCCGTGTGGCTGACAATCCTTGTTACATTTAACTGGATGGCAAAGAGAGGCTATTCTTTTCTTGGAGTTTTGCTAAAAAATAGGGAAAATGTATCCAGTGTTGCAGTGCTCAAGCCTACCGAGACCTGGGTGGGATTGCCAGTTGGTTCATGAGGGGGACTGTACACATCTCTGTGTTTAACTGCCTTGTCTCTCTTGGGCTGTTGGATTCAGCATGTTATATTTTTCCTTTAACAATGTCTATACCTGCTGAGTCAGAGATGCGTAATTGTCATCAGAACCCATCATTAAACTGCATAACAGTTGATAAATAATGAAAAGTCTGTGTGAGGACATGGCCCATTTTTGTTTAATTCAACAAGGTTATAGTTTCCTTTATCTTTGGGGGATTTGGGGAAGAAGCTTGTGCTGCACATTGCTCTCCTTATGTATAAATCTACTGGAATGAAATTTAAGAAAAGTTAGAAATATCTGTTCCTTGAATAACACCCTTTCAGACATCTTTGGCTTTCCCTATAGAAGGAAACATGGCAAACCAGGATGCAGTGGAGGAGTATTATGGGGTTAATTCCTGCTGGTAACATTTTTGATTTTGTGATTGATTTCTTGCTACATGCTTTGGTGGTCATTGAGGATCTTTTGCTCTGTGTCACAGTGATGCTACTCAATTTGTTTTAACTTCAATTAAAGAGATCCCCAGAGGTCTCCAGTGCTTTTAGATTCTTTGTTTTCATGGACATAAATTTGTATTGTCAAATGTTCTGCAGCACCTTCATGTTCATGGTAATAAGTCTTAGTCACAAACAGACCAGCAATATTTATTGCCTTGTCATTACTCACCCAACAATTGGAATGTATTGGGAAAATATTTCCCTTACTGAGTCCCCTCATTGACACCAGGAAGAAACGTGATTAAGCAATCTTGCTTCATAGTGTTGCTGGTTTGCAAAGACAAGTTATCAACGTCTACTTGGAAATAATTCATAGATTGAAAGAAGAGCTAAATTGCATGAATTTCTCATGAGGAATCAGCTGAGGTAAGCAGGAAACACTTTGCCTTGCACAGACATGTTCCCTGAAAGAATGTCAGGTGTTACGGCACGAAGTTTCTGATGTGTGAAAGATCTTGTTTCAGATGCTTTTTGCACAACTGTTTGCGTAATTTTTTTTGAGCCACAGAACATAATAAGGGTTTATAGTGTTGTCATACCAAAACAGAAGGGATTTCACAGTTCAGTTCCCAGTTTTCACACCCTGGCAGGTCTACATTAGGCTCTTTCCATCTATTATTAGAGCTCCAATTTGACACTCATCCCTTGTTCTTCCTTCTGTCATGGAAAATAAGCTTATATTTTATTTTCAGATCAAGTACAAGGACACATTTTTAATTAACTAGTATAGTCTAGTAATATTAGCAATTCATAAGGCTTCAGAGCTTATTTTCCTGTTGGCTTGCTGGAGTGAGAAGCTGGAAGGTCCTGAAGTCTCTCTTATTGATTGTCATCCTTGGGAAGGTCAGTTTCCCATTTTGAAGCCAATGGGGCTGTGTATGTCAAAAGCACAGTTGCTTGTTTCTTTCACGAGACATACTGAGTTACCAAGATCCCTTTTTGTGCTATCAATATTACCTATTTCAAGATGTGGCAAACAACGTGAGATAAGGTGGCAGAAATTAACATAAGGCTGACATTAAAGGGAAATTTGCTAATTTGGGATCTGACACTATTCCAGTCTTCAAAGTGTTTGTGAATATTTAATGGATCAGACATCTACTGAAAGGATGTAGACTGGATTATTTAAGGGCATCACAAGCCTTTGAATATTTAACCCCTGAAGCACTGAAATTTGTATTTGGGAGTTAGTTATCCTGATGTAATGTTGCTCATGCCGAGACTTGCTGTTCTGCTATTTTTTTAAAATTTATTTTATTATTAAAGCAACACTGGTCTACACAGTACAAGCAAAAATAAATGGATATTCTTCAGATAATGTATCAGAATATCTAATTTCACTAGCTGTCTTAAAATAAGTATTCTAAAATATTATACTGTTAAGTAGACAAAAATAAATATTTTTGGAATGGATCTCATAAGTCTATAGGATCGTTCCAGACAACACACGTTCCATTAATTACAGTTCTTGTTCTTAGAGGTGACTTTTGGGGCTTGTATTGGTGTGAGCTGAATCTTTGTCAAACTGCTGCAACTTCATTATCTCCAGAAAAATTTTTAGCTGGCTATTGGAATTTGCCAAGGTAGTTTCTACACTCTGCTTAGAGAAATGCTTAATAAAATGGCAGCCCTCCATGTGTTGTACATATTGAATAACAAATACTGAGTAACCAGGTTGTGCATTGACAGTAATTTGACATTGTCCCTGAACTAAGTGTGGCTGTGTAAAGGGTTTTGGGTTCCAGACATAACAATCCATGAACACATCTAGACACATGGACATCAGGATCTACTTGTCTTAAGGCTCAGTTGTGTAAGCAAAGTCAGCGTGGTGAAGTTTGTATCTGTTCACATCGATGACAGAAATCAGTCTCACATCTAAAGTATTAGCTCAGTTTGGAATTCTCATGAAAATTAAGATATTTCTCTAAGAGGAGAGATCATATAGGAAAGAAATTTAGTTGATTGGGCCAGATCCATTACTTGGCAGAGCTGTCTTTGGAAGTGGGAGCAGAGTTCATTTCAAGCTGTCTGTATTATTTCTCAGTCCTTGGGCTAACTGAATTGCACACCTTAATTTTGTTACCCAGCTGTTAATGATTCAGAAAGTCTGTTTGAAAAGGCAAGTATTACCAAGGCATAGACCTGACTCATAACCCTTTGCCTCACTGTGACATAAATTTTGACAGTGTTTGAACCAGAAGTTTTCTTTCTAGCTTTGTTTTTCTTCATTAGCCTGTTATGGTTACTGGGAATTTTCACAGTGTTGACAAAAGCATCAAGATTTGCCAATACTGTATAATGAGAGGAGATCATGAAAGATCTAAGATAACTTTTGGATGAAACTTTAAATGTAAACACATGAAGGAAGAGGAAAATTGGATTCCTTAAGCTGTTCAAAGGTTTGTCTACAAGCCATTGGATAATGCTTGATTACCTTATGTACCTTGATTTTATGGGTTAGACTCATATCCTGGCTGAATAATAAATATTATTTAATGTATGTAAATGTAGCTGAATGTAATCCAAACATTATCTCCGTACTTTACCTTACTTTTTCACACAGAATAATGTTTATATATATGTAAGATCCATTTCACACAGAATAATACAAGAAATATATCTGAACTGTCTCATATTTTTTTCAGTGAATTAAGAGGTCTAATGGTTAGTGACTGTGAAGCATAGCTAGTTAATTCTTTCTCCCCCACCTACACATAATGAGACACTGACATTTGATTTCTTGAAAGTATGTCCTTTCTCTAACCCTGCTCCTGTCTCGTTTTCTCTGTTTCCCAGAGACTGCAGCCTTGTGAGCTGCTGTAATGTCTATCAGTATAAGTCACACTGAAAGACCAAGGCTCTGATAGCTCAAGTTAATAACATAAATTGAAGAGAAACATGAGAGACAGAAAAATTTTACAGATCCCACTGCCTGAGTGGAGGGGAGCCACTAAACTCAAGGCCGGCATCTCCAAATGAAATTTTCAGATTGGCTTCTTAGCTCTTTTTTTCACAAGTGTTTTTGTAGCATTGACTAAGATGATAGTGGTATTTTTTGAATGAAAAGAAGGCATGTGACTTAATATTGCACACTGATAAAAAAAAATGCTCTTGTTGAGTTGGGAGGGTGGAAGAGGAGTGTAGCATTTTAACACCACACTCATCTGTCTTTCTCCTTTCCATTCAAATAGCCCAAATTAAATTGACATGTATAATCCAGATTGCTGATATTCCTGTTCTCCCCGTTTGTATTTACCTCTGTTTCAGGCTAGATTTGTCTGAGGATTTGTGAATGACTAATAAGGTCTTATTCATCAGTTTGGTTAATATAGGGAGAGGACATTTCTATTTCTTGCTTATGGTAAAAAGCAGTGAGCCCAGTTATATGGCAAAATTAAAAAGGCAAATGTAAACCTATTTTAAGATAGGAGGAATGATTTACTTGGGCTGGGAATAATAGCTGAGCATTGACAACAGTGGGGTGATGCTAATATGTTGATGCTTTATTAGTGGCTTCAAGGTGAGGAATGTCTGGTTGTTTGTCTGTAAAATCAGGGTGTGCTTTCCACCTGAAAATGCAGTGGGATTAAATGGTCGTTTCAATTAGTAGGACTATGAATACTCTGCTGCACTTCGTGTTCCCATCTTCATGTCTGGAGAGCTTCAAGTACAACCGGCACAGACACTCATAAGATCAAGGTCAAACTGTCTGCACAACAAATGATAGAGAGCATTAATTTGCCCACAGATGTGGTAACAAAGAAGAATAATCTCTGTGCAGTTTATCTATGCATCTGGGATTTGAAAGACTTAATTAATTACAACACAGGGAATTCCTGTATTGAGTGTCCCCCTCAGAGGTCTGAAAGGGACAGTTCAGCACTGTATTTCCTCTGCTGTACGCCTTCACCAGTGGGCTATAAATTCAAGTCTTCCAGGTTTGTTGCTCTCAGGCTCATGCAAGAGAAGAGACAATTTTACTTAAAAGGGGGTAAATAAATAGATAGTTCAGTTCATTTTAGTTTTTACTACCTCCAAAGTTAATTTCTGTGGGCTGGTGGCTAAAGTCTGACATTGTATGGTCTTTTTGCAGAACCTGACATTAGAAATAGAATCAGTATGCAGTTTTTGAAAATCTCACAGTCGGCAGAATAGTTCTGATTAAGTTGAGAAGCATTTTACCTATTGATTGCGATAGAAAATATTAGGCCCATGGTAGGAATTCTTGAAAATCTGTTTCTGATTGTATTAGGAATGTTTCTAAAAGCTTACCCACCAATTTAGTATTTAGAATAGCATGTCATACTCAGAATTTCACCGTTTGACAGAGTTCTCCTTTTTTCATCATGGCAGAGCTAGACAAAAAGCATACAAATTACTTCTCCAATGTTTTTCTTAATTAATAAGCAGATTTGGACCTCAGACTGCACTGATAATAATGACTTGCATGTATGTACCTTCACTAAAGCTTTGCAGAAACACTTATGTAAAGGTAAGTTTAATTAAATTATTGGGCATTGAATGGAAATTGAACTTTAAAAAGATAAAGTCTGTCTTACAGGCTATCAGATGTAGACTGTGACATCAAGTCTTCTCTAAGAATTTCTGAATTTCCGTCACTGAAAGTACCAACAGTGAATTATTTGCCATCAGTCTGTAGAACAACAAGTAATCGTTGACATGATTTGGAATGGATTTTACTTCAGAGCAGAATACCAATGAAGGCATGAGTTCAAAGCTCACTGATGTGAACAGCAAGGTTTCTTGTGAGACTTAAGTATTTCCTGAGCTTTATGTGTGATCACTTATTATTGAATTTATCTTCTTTTTCTAATCATTGGTTTGCTGCTCTAAAGTAAACAATAATTCGCAGAGGATCAAGGACACGACGCACAGGCCAATGTGATCAAGCGAATGCCATCTTTTAATACATTGCAAAGGTTGATATAGGGTCAAAGCTACAAGCTAATTGGCTAAAGTAGTCTCACACCATTAAGCTACACATTCTACTTGGTTATAGTCTATATCACACAAGTCCAGTGTTTTGATGAAAACATCCTAATTGTTCACAGATGTATCTCCTGAGTCCTGTGAGAAGCTTGAAGAAGTCTCATGAGAAACTTCTGGGGAGTTGCTGAGAACTCCCGGGGAGTGATTTTTCCTTCACCAGTCAGCAGCAGCTCTGGCCTTGTTTATTCTTAGCTGGTAGCTGCTTCAGTCTCACAGGGCTGATACAGTTTGGATCGTTCAGAAGTCCATTTTCTGAAAGAAACCCCTCAACACTGCTCCCTATTGGACTTCTGAACAACTGAAACCTTCTGCTGTACGATATACCCACTTTTAAAACCTCAGCTTTATGGAAGAATCAAGCAAACTGATGATGTTGGGTGGTGGACAGATGTTGAGAGGTATTCCCAAAGGCTCTAATTGGCTTTGCAAGGGTTAGTGCTTAAATGGAGGGCGTCTTTTTCTTTTCATTTATGTCAGCATTGATACCTAAGATTTGTGAGAAATACAAAGGGAGTTCTGGAAGCTTGTAGTGATCCATGATTATGATTTTTTTTCAACATTCTGATATTAACATCAATACTCTTTTGACTGTGTTAGTTACTGAGTTTTAGATTCAAGGTTCTGGATCGATTTGTTTGCAAAAGGAAAGTGTGGTGCATTTGTCTGGTGAATGAAATGAGAGCTCTGTGTTTTTTCAAGTGCAAGCCAATTTGTGACAGTAGTGGAGACAGCTCTGGACAGGTTCTAATCCCTACAGTTTAAATAAAGTATTAATAACAATCTTTATTCTTATTCACAGTTCTGTTGTGTTACAATTGTGTAATGTTTCATCATTATGTTACTGGATCAGGCTAAAATATACTGGCCTTATTTGATGTGATTTGGCTATATAATGTAAATATGGCTCGGGGGGTTGCATGAAAAGAAATAGGAGGGGAAGAAAATATGGGAGTTAAAGCATAGTCATGGACTCTGGAGTTTTTTAATTGGCTTATTAAGACACATAACAGAAGTGCAATAAAATTATATTTATTATTCCAAAATACACAACAGACCACACAGATCTATGTTGGAAACATTTTTCTGTACTTTTTTACCAGTTTTGCAATTTGAATCCAAAATTTTCTCATTTAGAATGGAGTAGTTGCTGATACGAATAATATGCTTAGTTTTAGCTAAAGTCAATTCATATTTAAAACTGAAATGAGACAAAATTTCATTTACCTATTACTTTACCACTTCTAAAGCTCCACTAGACCAAAGAAAATATCCATGCATAGAACTCTTACACATACAACCAAAAGAATTAATATCTTTCTGTAAAAAAGCTAAAAATGAAATAAGTTAAAGTATCTATTATCTATTATAAGAGAGATTCAGAGTAACAGACAAATTTCCTTTCCCTAAGCATGTCTGTAAGGGTGTCAGGAGCAGACATGCCAGATGAGCACTGCCTCCTTCCCTTGCCGCACGCTTTTTCTCTGTCATTCCTAAGAGATTCAACATGTTCTTGACGGCCTGTGGATCCACAGATCCCGCTCCCTTCCTTCTCCCCCTCTTTCTCCAACCTTCTGACAGTTTATTTCAGTGTCTAGTTGTCTGTACCTTTTAGAAGATTTGCTAGTGACTACTCTGAATCTTTCATTAGTTGTTCTGTTCTCTTTGAACATGGAGAACTGACTGTTCCTGTTCTGCATAACAGTCTTCATGCATGTGAAAAGTTCTGCTAATATTCCACCCAAGTGTTACCTCCCATAAGCAAAACAACTACATTTATTTAGATTTTTTTTTCTCCTAAGGTGTTTTTTCTTATTACTCCTCTGAGGATTTTCTCCAGTTTTTCAATGCGCTGAAGTTCTCTGTTCAAAGCCAGAATTCACCACTCAGCCAAGGCCTGTGTCACGCTGAACTGAGTGGTGGAGGTAGGTTGTGTCCTTAGGCTCTGCTCCTTACATTCCCACTTTTCCACAGCAGTGTGAAACTGTTGACTTTTACTTCACTTCTATAACCTCCAAGTCTTTGGTGCCAAAATGCTGCTGAACCAGTTGCTTTCCACTCTGTGTCTGTAAGTGATATTTTTCTGATGAAGAAGAGCATATTTTCATTTCCCTGATAGGGTTTCATTCCGTAGGCTTCAGATAATTTTCTCGATGATGTGAGGTAACTTTTCATTCTGATTGTCAGTCTTCCAGCTTGCTTTCAGACCACCCTGGCTTCACATTGGCCTTTGCAGAATTAGGTTGTTGCAGGACTCTATGAACTATTCTCAGAAGGGACTACTGTGAACTGCTTTCAAAGGCACGTTATCACACCCTGTTGGCACTACTGGTGTCAGGTGCCTCTAGATTCATCCCTAAGAAATTTGTGAGGTTCCTGTGTTAAATAATGCTAAAGAATTCTCATTATTACATTCTGTACTCAGGTGAAAATAGAAAGCCGATGATTATTTTTTCAAGTTAGTCAGGTATGAACTGCAGTTCATGTTACTTGTGCAATTGTGGCACTGAGGCTGAGCTAACAATCTTGTACTGAGAAAGTACAAGAATTCAAGTGACACTCAGCATTTGAACGTAGATTTTGGCTCTTAAATAAACATGCTATTATTATTTACAGAGCATAATAGCTATATGAAATATTTTGCCTAGACGAACAGTCAGGATCTCAGCTGAGAGAGGTTTACAGTCCAGCTAACAGGAAGTTAGGGCACAGACGTTGGGAGAAATAAAACCAAAGCAACAAAGCTTTTAAAAGTAAGTGCATTCTGAAGAGAGATGGAGAGCAGGGGGTAATACAGACTTGAAACTTGGAAACTTTTTGGAAGCATAGAATAGCAGAGAATAGTCTATGTGAATCAGGCAGTGATAATACAGGAATATAAATAATGAAGTTGTGATAAAGAGGAAGAGGATGCAAAGGCAGAAAAAATCAGAAGCAGCGATCTACAGACGTATGAAAAAAGACTTTAGGGCAACTGATGGGGTAAGTAGGGAAGGCCTGAAGAAGAGCTTAGTCAGTAGCTCTCCTTTTTGGCCTTCAAAGTCTTTGTTTAAATCTTGAGCATTTCTAAATAGCCTTGCCATTTATGTTTCACTTAAGCCTGACCAGTACCTGTATTCAGAAAGGAACATTTAAAGCCAAACTGCCATCTCAAGCCCCTTTCATTGGTTGCTTCCATTCTGACTGAAGGAGCAGTAGGATGGCCCCAGGCCCCTCACGGTGCAGTCGGTGGTGTCGGTGTCGCAGGTCTCACAGTGACACTCTGTAGCGACTGGGTACGAATAGAAGGATTCAGGATGGTCCCCACAGCCAGGGATCTTCACTGTTTCGTACACAACCTCCTTGAAGGTACATGTTTGCTGAACAGATGATACTGGTGGGTATTTGTATACTGGATCCTGAAATTACAAGAAGGAAATAACCATTTTGAAATTCGTTATGGGGTAGAATTCCAAATTTTTATAAAATGTGAAAATCCCACTGAGATCAAAAGCATTTCTATCTCACTCCTCTAATTTCACGTACATCCTTAAATTTCCCCTTTCAGGAGGACTGATATGGCAAATTTGTGTCATACCAGACAGTCTTCCAGAGCAAGTGTTTGATTCTTCAAATTATTTGAAAATGTAGAAATCTACAAAGTAATGGCTGCTTTATGGTGTCTACAAATTGAACTACGAATTGGAACTACGAATTGAACACAAGGCAGAGATGCAGGTTGTAATACTTTTAACTCTAATTACACAGTATAAACATAATATGTTCAGCCAGTTAATTAACTGAATTTTACTGGTATCTTTTCACCTTTCTTCAGATTGGTTGTGTATCTACTTTCCTGTTAAACAGTACAGCAGTTGCTCAACCCGTTCTTTCACAAGGCTAATCCTGCCTATGTGTTTGTTGTGGACTGGAGTAACAGGTTATTTGTACATCACTTGGATTATTTAATACTGGTGCCAGAAATTAAAGTTAGGAGTCTCACCCTTGTGAAGCAGTATCCTGAGCACCACGTGGCATTCACTGTAATACAGAACTCACATTCTTCTCTTTCCACTGCTATGGTAATATTGGTGAGCTGGCAGCTGTTGCAACAAATTGCTTTCCAGCAAATCAACAGCACGTAACAGTTAATTGTCTTCATCCTGAGTATAAAGCAAAAAAATGTATCTATACCAGAGAAACACGTATAGTTATTTTCAACAGGGAATGTTTATAGAAACAGGGAGAAATTGTCTTTGCATTATCCTCAAGTGGTTCTGTAATAACAAGCTTCTGAAAACATCAATGAGAACAGGGACATTAAATAGATCTATCTTTATGTTTACAGTTAAAGGAGTTTGATTTTTCCTAAATAACTGAAATGGCTGTTGGCAATCTTTGCAGAATAATAATAGCAGAGTGCCATACCATTTTCTTCAATGAAATATTTTAATCTAAGTTTCTGTACAGAGACTATGTCCTGCCTTTAAGGAGCAAGAAAAAGAAGCAAGGGAGAGAAAGAGCAAAGGATAATGTATTTTTCAATAGCAATGAATTACAGAAAGGGTTTGTAATTTGAAAAAAAGATTTCTAGATCCAGATCTGATGAAAGCTTACCTGTATCCTACTTGCCTTCCCAGCAGTAATAGCTGTAGTGAGAAGAAAGCCCTATGCTTCCTTTTATACTGAATTGTGTGTAATTTATACCTTGAGGATTTGCAGTGTATTAATGCAGCAAGCATTAGTTTGGGACCTGGTGACAGCGGATTAGTGTTCAGCCAGACAGTGAGATTAAGCCTTGTTAAGAGGAAAAAAGAAAAGCCAAACACACTCAGGAAGTGGTGGTGAAGGTTACTGTCTCAGTGTCTCTCTAGAAGTTTCACTGGGTCTGATTCGGTGGCATTTAGAAATAGCTGAGCCATTCCGCAATTTGGAGACAAGTTGAGAATCCTATTTTTGGAAAAGTTCAGGTGTTTTAGCTGCATTCTGTATCAGCCCTCAAACTGGGGTCTGGGGTGCAAGCTGGTCCTCTGGTAGTGGAAGACCCTCATAGTGGAGATGTTGCTATAGTGTTTCTTGGCTAAGGAACTTGTTCTTGGGTTTTTCAGGGTATCAATCTTAACTGCTTGTCTCTGAGTTACATCTTACTCACTGAGCTGCATATGTTTTGTTGTGGTTTTTTTTTTTAATTGATCTGTGGTCCAAGAAAGCTGGTACTATAAATTTTGTTAAACTGCAAACAACTCCACTTTTCTTTGTCATTCCTAATACCACTGTAGTGTTTCTATCCCAGTATGTGCAGTCCTGGTTCCTGTCTGTTGCATGGTCATATTTTCTAACTTTGGCAAGGGATGTCTGCATTGTGGAAAGGGACTATAACAAGTCATAAAGAGGGTCCAGATCTGTGTTTTTATGCCAGTGAACTCAGTTCAACTATTTTCAAGTTACAGAGAAAATGCTAATATATTTTACTGGCAAGCAGGCAAACTCGACATGAATGTATTCCTTGGTTTCCTGTGACCATGGAAGCTGCTGTTGACAATGTTCCCCTGCTCCCCGTCTTTCCCTGCATTCACAGGTTAGCGACGTGTGTCTCTTCACCAGAATAATGACAGAGAAAGAACTTAGTTGAGCTTCACATATCACTTCTGGGGAAAATGACTCACAGGAGCACTATATTTACTATCCCTTGCCCAGCACAGCTTTGTTATGACTGTTCTATTATGGTCAGTCTGACTTTCACAGAAATCTATCCACAAAAAGCAAACTAGACAAGGACATAGAGTTAACAGCATTTTATCATGAGAAGAAATTCTCAGGGACCTATTAGTTTCCAGAAGCCAGGATACTTTTCTAAGTGGCTTTTACAGATGAGCCCTTTGAGTGTGTCATGCCTTCCTGTGGTCCTGCAGACTGACCATCTGTTCCACTTTCCATGCAGTCCGCAATGCCTTCATTTGCTAATGAATTTCATATCGCACCAAAGTTAAAAAGCGAACTGCAAATTTTCCCTGGACATCTCCTGTATTAATAACTTTGCTTGAATGAGAAGATAGAATAGTGTGAAGAATTCAAGAAATCAGATATCTTCCTCTGTACCAAGACAAACTCTGTGATTCTGTGATAATGGTTTTGTGTTGTTTAGTGTCAACATCTTTTGTCTTCTCAGAGAAGATTCTCAGTAGCTACAAATCACTGATTCCAGAAACGCCAGACAAAAGCTGATTACAATTTGTTATATTCCCTACTGAGGATCTGGTCTTTTCTAAGTAATTTATACTTTTTCTAGGTAATTTATTCAAATTAAATGAAACTAAATAAATTCCATTTGCAAAGGATAATACAGAGAATACCTAATCTCTCAGTTGCAATGATTTGTTCCATGATTTGAAGAAGCTATACATATTCACTAGAAACACAGTTTCACAAGCAGAGTGTGCAAGTTGAGCCCCTGCCGGGCTGTTTCTTTCCTCCCCTGGTTCTTTGCTCTGGCCCACTCATCCTCCTCACTTGTGGAAACACAAATTAGGGAAATCATTCCATTAAAAGTAAAAAAAAAAAACAAACCCAAAACCAAACCCAAACGACCAAGCTGTCTTTTACAGCAATGTTATTAACCCACATCAATTTGTTCCCCAATGAAAGGAACAGCTGTAGCAGTGCAAGTGATGGGATTGACTGGGGTGTGTGAGTGAGAGGTGAGGTTGAGAGAAAATGCTTCATATGCTGTTCTTGCTGAATTCATGAAACCACACTGTAAACATAGTGCAAACTTTTTAACTGGAAGATTTTGTCCTGCACTGACTTCAGGAGTGTTTGTTTCTGTAATCAGCAGTTTTAGGTTGACTCTCTAGCTATAAACTCTGCTACATTCATTGTGTGAGGATATGAATATGCATTTTTGGGGTAACAGGAAATTCCAAATTGAAATCAACTAACCTCTAGTCTGCCATGTGAGGAGGTGGTAATTTGGTGAGTTGTTATTTGGTTAACTTTGATTTTGATCCCACACCTTTTGTTAGAAAGATACACTGAAGGTACTTCTCATTTAAGGGTACTTCTCAATTACTTCTCATGAGGGGCAAGATGCTATGCAAGTACGTGTTTTTCTAAGATTATTAATTTATACCTCTGGGAAATATTTGTGCTAATTATACCTTACTCCTTCAGGTTTATATTTCCATTAGATTAAAAATGTTATGGCAGTTGTGAAGGAAATTACAAAATTATTTATCCAGAAAACTGTATTTTCCACATAGATGTGATAGTTATGTGTAGGTTCTGTGTTAGTGAATTTTATATCTCTTTGAGCAATAGTAATGCTTCCCATTTTAAATGGTTTACGTTTCAATTTAGAGAATCATGTCAGAGGAAGGAACATTTTCTCTTCACATACTACAGCAGTTTTTAAGTGTAAAGTAGTGGCTTTATCTATCCAGTCTTCAAGCAGTGTTCTGCACTCTAGATTTAACAGTTGTCATCATGTTTCTAGGCTGGATTCTAGGTGTTGCCCAGACTGTCAGAGAAGAATTATTAATTCCATACTCCTGGAATTCTGTGGTGGTTTATGTGTACAGCCTAGGAAAATAAAAATATACTGTAGCATGCCTCTGTAGAAAGATTCAGACAGATCTGCATGTGCTCTGCAATGTGCAGAGCTGGAATGTCTTTAAAAATGGCCTTAGCAAAGCAGTCTTGTGCTCTTTCTCCCCCTTTCTGGAATTAGCTTATTAGTGGGTCCATTGTGCAGATTCCAAGCCATAGCTCAAGTTGCTGTAGAATCCTGTAATTGCATTATGATTGGAAATGGGAGTGTCTTCAGGGAGCACTTACTGACCAAGACCTCTGTCATGGGAGATTGCTCTACTCCTGCTGGAGTGAGTGCAGAAATCTGGCAAATGCTCCAGTGGAAGATCTTCAACATGAGCAAGGAGCTGGCTTATCAAAGTGTAGGTATTCCTGTGGGGGAAGACACAGTGGGCATTCTGTTCACATGGCTCTGTTAATGCCTTAGTGGCATCCTTGGAAAATAAGAAGCTGCTTTATTGCTATTTTTTGGTTCTGTGGCTATTTCCCTTGGATTGTTAACTACTGTGCCCAAGCCATTGTCACCCCCACTGTCACAAGGGAGCTCTTGCTTTGCTATTTCTAATCACTTCAACTAGAAGGGCTGTGACACATTCTGCTTGTTTTCCTTCCAGCAGTAAATGCTCTTTTTCTTCTGTTTGTGGTCTGATGGTTTGTTGATTGGTTTGTTTGGGGATGTGTGTGTGTACTGGCGGTTTTTTTGTTTTGTTGTTGTTATTTTGTTTTGGCTTTTTTTCCCCTGCAAAAGCATCTAATACATTACCGAAAGTTTTGTGTTCCTTTTATCTTCTAAACAAATGCAATTTCTGTATTTAGTGGGGTGGTGCTAAGACTAACAATTCTGTAATTGCAAGCTTAAATTGTTTGCTTAAAAGAAGGTAGTTAGATCTTCCAGAGACCTTCAGCATCTATTAAAGTGCTATTTGAAAACTTGGTTATTTTATGTGTGCAACTCATCCACCATGAGTAATAAATCTGACTCAGCCCTGACAGAGGATGTATTGAACCTTCTAGTGGGGAAAAAGATGTCTGATATAAAAGAGAGGTCTTACCTGTAAACTATTCCAGTTGCAGACTTCAGCTTTTAATATATTCTTAAATACTTCCTATATATTCTTAAAGATGTCAAGGTAGATTTGTTGCATTCATGGTTGTGGTTACATGTTTTAGGTCTTGTTAAACAGGTATGTTACTGAGGAAAATGGCTTGTGCTTATGAAAGCTGTTTTGTATTGCAAGAATGAGTCAAGGCATGTCAAGGGTGCTTAAACCCATGTCTTAATTAACATTCTTTGTGGTAGAACTGAATGTAGAGTTGGAGTTGGGCCCTTCAGTGCCATCACACTGAGTATGTGCCTGTGTCACCTTTCTCTTGCACACAGCCTGTGCTGATTGAGCACTCTTCCTCTCCTCTTTTTTGTGGTGGTCCAGATGTTTCTCTGCACAGGCCCAAGCTTAGCCTGAGGTACATTGCTGCTCCCCAGTGACTGACTAAATGGATCCCCTTGAAGTACAGTTTGCAAATTGCTTCTGAGTGTGCTCCAGTCTGTGCTCCCTGTGTGGGGTTGGTGTTTCACCGCAGAGCCACAGAGGCCTTGTTGTTTTTGTTGCTTACTGCTGGTGGGAGATGACTTTTGTCATTGCATTACCTCTCTCTTTACCTTTGGGGTTTACTGTTAATCTTTTTAAAGTCAGTGGGGAGACCCTCGTTGGCTTCAGTGGTAACTGCATTGCCTGGTTGGCCACTATTGGTCAATATAATTTTTACTGATATTGTTTTAATTTCCCAGAACTAATGATGCAGAACTGTGAAGTAGGTCAGGCCTGCTGAGCTCATGGCTAGATAGTTGAAACTAATT